>JACJUY010018710.1:0-10318 GCA_014220935.1 Platorchestia sp. MABIK
TTGAGAGCAGGCAGGAAGCTTAAATTTGATTCATCTAACATGAATTAAATGTATTTAATGGACACGGAAGCATTTGGCTGGGCATACGTTTATGAGCGAGCATTAGATGATAGACAGGATTTTATGACGAGGCAAAAAAGAAAGAACCTCACTCTCGCTCTTCGGCTTAGAGCAGGCCGCGGAGACATCCACAAAAAACGATTGCGAGATGATCGCCGATCATAAATTTATTGTAGAAAGAACCACCTCTGGTTCCTTTTTCGACTTTTTAGATTAACTATGGCACAACGGCTATAGCCTGAGTGACCGCTCAAGGTTGCCCATCCGTTACTTGCCGCTCCCCCCATGGTCGTGCTCCTTTTGAGTCTGTTACAGGAGAACATTAGGGAGTCACTTGGGGTTTTGTCATGAAACAGAGAGGACGGAAGCGAGAAGGTAGAAAGGTCAGACTTGAGTGATAGACTCAATCAGCTCTTAAGTATTGAGAGTGAGACTCTAGATCAGGGGTTCTCAAAATTTTTCGACATAGGACCACTTTTATTACACAAAATAAGCTGAGGACCTCCTCACATGTGTTCCCCTCAGGACTATATGTATATATACATTGTACGCACTGTTCCATAATATCAACAGTCATGGAAAGCTGTAAATGAATGCCTTAACTACATCCACTGTTAAATTCGTCAAATTTTGCGGACCCCCTGTCAAAGTGCCACGTGCCCCCGGGGGTCCGCGGACCCCACTTTGAGGACCCCTGCTCTAGAGAGTAGATATCAACCAGCGCGAGACTGAAGCTCGAGACCTTAGTTTCGAGAGCTAGGATACTAGGGGTCTGGTTTCAAAATTTGTTTATCCGTCAAGCGTGAGTCAAGAAGCGACAGTAAATAACGTAAGTGTGTTGCTCAAATCGCTGACTTATTGAGAAGTTGTACTGGGTTGAACGACGGGTGCTGCGCGCGTGCTCACTCCCCTCCTCCGTACTTGCCTCGCTCACCAGTAAAGTTCTATGTTTGTTACTTTGAGTGTCTTTATTCCCCTCAACTCGCCCGAACCCCAAACAGAGAATGCTACCAAAAACTTGTTGGTACTTGATGAAGTAGGAGCAGAAAGTAGAGGCTATAACGTTTATACAAATGACAATGCCTCCTAGAATTTTGTACTCAGAGTTCGAGACTCAGTCTCTGGCTGCAGCAACCTTCATTGTCTTATTGACATTTAGATCAGTCTCCAGATAGGTATAACGTTACGAGATAAAGTAACAACGTCGCGAGATAAAGATTCATGGACTGAAAGACTAATCGTAAAGAATTCATTCATTCACAATTGAGCGGCCGATAGGGCAGCCAAAACGTCCCTGCACTGCATCACGCAGTAGGGATGTGCTCGCACGAGCCTACCTAAAAACTTCCATGTTCGTAATGTATGTTACTTGTCTATTGATTCAGATATTCCTGGCAGATTGTGCGATCAATATGCCCTCCTCTTGAAGAAAAGATCTTCCGCCTGCACACGTGCCGCTTCGTCGCTGTCGTTGTAGGGAAAATATTTGTAGCGCGCAAAAAAGAGATACTCGTGACAATATGGCGCACGAGAAAAATATCATTTTAGCTAGCTAATACTTTATGTGCTGAGTGTCTGCAGAACCGCCCAATATATACAACCTCAGCTATCTTATTGCATTGCCCAAAACATCGAGCTGGACGTAACATTTCTCCCTGGAAAAACACAGCGAGTCTTTTAGCAGCTAAAAAATTCTATTTTTAAGAGACGATGTCGAAGTAGTCCTCGTTCTCTTCGGTGCACGTTGCTCAACGGCAGCGTAAACTCGCTAAGTTTTCTATCTCTAAAAGGAGACATGACTTTTTCATGCATCGATTCAACGTCACCATCCGCCAGAAATTTTCGCAGCTTCCGGGTTCGAATATTTTGTTGACACTCGAGATTTGCTCGCGACGAAAAGACATTGGGATAACTCAGGGGAGGGATTGGATAACGCGGCCTTAGCAAGGAGAAATACGGAGTCCTTCCCGCTTGTATTCCATGTCGGTGGAGTGCAATTCCATTTTTAGAGGACATTGGAAATGGGGCTCCTTACGTGTTTACACGCCAACTTTAAAGTCATTGTTTTCAGCGACAGAATAGGAAAGAGGGAACTGGTTTCCTCGAGCAGAATTGCTGATCTTCAGTGCGCCTCACTTATTTGCAATATCTGGGGATGGCGTACACAGAGCGAGGAAAAGTTACTTTCTTAAAGGGCGAAGGAAACTTTTGCATACCTCTATCTGCTCGCAGGAATGAACTGCACAACTTGCTACATCGCTGCGGAGGTCAATAATAATCAGAACGCATTTTATAATTAAATGACCCTTCTGAATATAATAATGCACATGTAATTATACACAATATTTGAATCTTGGAAGCAAACTAATTTTTTGTTTTTGCTTTCCAGGCAACTAGAAACTGTTGTCGCTAAAAGAAATCGTATTATTGAAAAACTGAAGTTCAGGAATTTTGTGACCATCGAAAAGCAATCTTCTTTTCAAATTTATGAATGCCGCAACTCGGTGGCATTTTACTTCTATGCTTTGAATAAATCCTCGCTAATGAACGTTTTCATGAAGTACCCAGTTCAAAATTAGCGCAATTGCACGGAAGAATTTTAGCAGTCTTTTGTAGTGATCGCAGTTTTAAGACAAATTCCAGCAGTTCACCGCAGACAAAATGCAGGGGAGTCAATCCGAATGGCGTTTTTTGGCAGACCTCAGCAGCAATTGTCTACGGTCGAATTGGAGCAGATAGTAGTTCTCTGTTGGCCTTCGTCGTTCGCAGCAGCAAATGGCTCTGACCAAAACAGGCAGTAACAAGTGTGCGCCCGTACATTTACTTTAGTTAGCCCTCAAGTTTTATTTGTATTGTATTTCAACATCCTAACGTTAGTCTGATTACCTAACTGAATAGCACAAATATTTTACATTTAATTTTAAGTGTATTTGTTGGGCTTTGCAGTAGCTTATGTTTGTTCGCGTTATTTTTGCAAAAAAAATAAATTACTGTCTTTGTTGATATGTGTTTGTGTATTTGAAAGGCACTGTAAAGGTAATTGTATTCGGTGGATTCAATAAAAAATCGAATGTATTTCCTTGCTACGTATAATAAAGGGATCTCGTCAGGGAGACACCTCGCCTAAATTGAAGTAAGAAGGCCAGCCTTACTAGGGTAATCTCTTAAAGGAATGTTATTCGTGAAAAAAGATATTGTCGTAGTTCGTCTAATCAGGGATAACCCTGAGATTTATCTGGGGTTTGCAAATTGTCTCTTGTCGCAAAATCATTTTTAAATGAGATGATTTTAAAATTGTGCAAGCCGCATAATATAGTCTCGCAGATCGAAAAATGCTCCACGCAGTCGTTTTTATCTGCCAAGAACTACAAAAAAACTGCATAAAAATGTAGAGCAGATCTAAGCAGATGTTCTCGCGAGTGCCGCCGACAGCCTCGGCAGAGATAGTCGTCCCTAAAGCGGACGTAGCGACCGCTGCACTGCGCTGCGGCGCCACTAACCTCTGCCAAAAACGTCAAGAAACTGTCAAAAACACAGCGCTGATTTTCAACTGAGTAGGTCTCATGATCTCATAATACAGGAAAATTAGCGACTTTTAAATTCAAATATGAGTCCTTCTCCACAGCTACGTGTGATAAAATTAGCTCACCTGCATCACAAAACTAAATTTCATTCACATCTTCCTCTGCATTAGAGTTCGTTGAAAGTTATTCAAGTTTCTAAAGACTCTCGCTTTTTTAGCTCTACTTCCCTGGAAATTTCTTCTCTCAATACAGAACATCCTCTCTCAGAACAGTACATCCTCTCTCAGAACAGTACATCCTCTCTCAAAACAGTACATCATCTCTCAAAACAGTACATCCTCTCTCAAAACAGTTCATCTTCTCTCAAAAAAGTACATCCTCTCTTAAAACAGCACATCCTCTCTCAAAACAGTACATTCTCTCTCAAAAAAGTACATCCTCTCTCAAAACAGTACATCCTCTCTCAAAAAAGTCGTGCACCGCGTAGGCAGACGTACATTCCAACGCCGCTTCTGATTGGCTCACTAACTTGTGGCATCGGTTTTTGATTAGATTGCTACAAAATGAGTTTTACAAAATCAACCTACAAAATGAGTTTTCACGATCTGCAGAGCATGTTTCTTGATTGGATCGGCAACCTGTGGCATAGCTGCTCATTGAGTGCCTAGTGTAGAGCAGACAGCGTGCTTCGGTAGCTGTGTAACTCGCAGCTTCAGTTTTTAGATTACTTTTCGTTGGCGTCGATCTGTGTGTGTCTGTGGGCCGGCAATGTGTTCTTATCTGCTCCGTATACCTTGCACTGCAGCCATCGGTTGGGCTTGCTGCATAATTCCAACAACCTTTAATTAATAGTCTTTCTGGTTGCTGCACTATAACAGTGGGCTGCTCTCCAGTACATGTATGATACTTATAAAACTGAAAATCTTGTTACTTTAGTTTGCGGCTTGTCACCTTACTCTCAGGTAGAAAAAGTTTGGACCAAATTTACCATTCTGCGTCTACTGATGAGATGGGAGAACAATCACAGGCCAGCTTAGACAGATAATATTAGGAAAAATACATTTTTTTCATATAAATGATTATTTTTAACGTAAAAACGTAAAGATAAATTCCCGTTCTTCTTGGCTCAATTAACTGTATTTGTTCCAGACACTGTATTGTCCGTTTCTAATATTCATTTTACGAAAAACGACTCTCCTCGATTCTGCAGCGCGTTTAATTTTTTTTAGATGATATTAATTTATTTTACTCGCTTAAAGTGCACCACTCTCATCTGATTTTGATAATAAATTAGCTATACGAACAATTCCTCCCAACGGGTGCAGGAGGCTGAAAAGACTAGCTAGTGAAGATACTGAAGTTCATGTCACGGTAGAGGAAACAAAGTAAGGTCATTTCTATGGGGGGAAAACACCTCCTCTTGTTCGGCTAGCCAATAGAACTGCTTCATATCAAACAAACCTTATGACGTCACCATTGCGACATGTCGTTGGCCAATAGGGGTGCTAGATTTAGGGCCCGCAGTGTCACCAGATGTAAAATGAGCGCTGCTATTGGTTCGTTGCCATGACGTCAGTACTGCCACACGGTCGACGAAAAAAAGACTGGTTTGACTCTACCTTGTTTTTTCTACCGTGATTCATTTCTCACTCAAACACACACACACACACACACTTCTTGAAAAGTAACTTTGAGTTTCAGGGCTTTCTGTGAGGCGATTTTTACGTTCACAGATCGGAGGGGTGCAGTATCTAGGATATCTGACCCACACACACGCTAAATGACACAAATTAATCAGCATGAAACACAACCGAATTCAGATACGGAATATAAGATCGTATTTGTTGGCACTGAGACATTAAGAACCATAGCAAATTAGCATGAAAATGATTTCTTTACGCTTGTATTTTTTACACAGACATGTGAAGCTTTTATGCTGGCGTGTGAACATTATTTATTGATAACAAATTTCTTCCTTGTGAGTAACTATTTCCCTCATCATTCATCACAAGCGTGTATTTCTCTAAGGTATTTTTTGTGGACGCCCGTAACCAATAAAATAAGTGTTCATTGTTTCTTTATATTTCTAGAGTAATAGCAGCACTACTTTCGACATTTGGAGGAATGAATTGCAGTTAAAATGTAAAAATTATACCGTCATTTCCACTGACGGAACACACTGGCAATGTAATGCAATACCAGTTGTTGTGAATGATGCATGAAGCGCTCCGTGTAATTTTGGTAGAGGTAACTTGCTAACATCAAACACAACAAATATTTTACGAAACTACCCAAGTGTGTCAATATCACGATGCATAATTTTTCGTACACGATGTGCACGAAAAATTTAAGTTATTTGATTTTCAATGTTTATACTGTTATGTATCCAAAATATAGTATTATAAAATGAAATCCACACAGAAAAGCATATAAAGGACCTGAACTCCTGTACCGTATCATAGAATTATAATATTATTTATATTCAAATCCAGTGGATACATTTTTCATGCGTGCATAATTTGCCCCACGGACCTTTTTTGCGCGCCTTGTAATGCGATAAGTTTCTATGTGGCCCTCTGCTGGTAGTAATTTGTCCCTTTCTTATTTCTTGAGAGCCCAAATCCTCTAGAGAGCACTTAGAGAAGTGGATGAAATGTATTAATTTCTTAAAGAGCTCCGCCTCACATCAGAGAAAGAAGCGAAGATTTAATGCATTTTATGCCGCGTAATGGCGCGGAAAAATTGAGAAACAATTTTGCTTTTCAGCACAATTTGTTAGCATTCTTTGTGCTGAACCACCAATTCCTTCCAAACGTTGGTTCAGATAAAATGTTTCACTCTGCAGAACCAGCAATTCTTCCTGGTTTCAGTAAAATATATTACTGACTAGTGACTGACCGGGCGCAAGTTCTCAGATCTGCGAGTTCATAAAGCAGGAGTTGGTCACCAGAGCTGGAGACACGGAGGGCACACGGTGCCCACTGCTCCCATCACAGGGGAGCGCACTATGCACGGTGCCCACTGCGGTCATCCCCTCAGGCCTGCCATCATGTCACGACTGTCGCCGCCACCGCGCATCTCCCGCGCCAATTACACGGCCACGCTTGATAAATGATCACGAGGCCTACCAAGCGGGCAAGGTGCACGGGCGACCGAGGCCTCCTCGCCAAGATTAGACCACGCAAAAAGTACTTGTGTTCATATGGGGGATGCAGTCCCTTCTTTTCCTCCACTCTCTAGTGCATCAAGAGTTTGATCGCTCGATGGTTTGGTGACTTGATGGCTTGGCGACTTGATGACTTGGTGGCTTGATGGCTTAATGGCTTGATATTTTTATCGCTTGTTGGCTTGATATCTTGATGGCTTGATGGCTTGGTGGTTCAATGGCTTGATGACAACTCACAAGCCAGAGATGATTGATGCGTGTGTGCGCGTGAAAACCTGCGCGTGATCTAAAAAATGCATCCCGCCTCCGCCAGTTGTGTGCGGAGCTGTGCCGTCAGGACGTCGAGATAAGAGTGTCGAAATTGAGAGTCTTCTCAAACTACCATCGGACTTTCCATGCTAAAGTTCCTGGTAATTTTCCTCAAATGTGACTGACCATTCCAGTCGTGTTATTACTGCTGTTCTAGAACAGACAACCATGTAGCACTCATCCTATGTACGACATTACCCTTGAAAAGAATAGGGAATATAATGGTTCAAATTATCATTTCTAAACTTTTGAGTTTGTCCCGTGTTTACAACAGCTGGGCTTGAAAAACAAGCCACTCCAAACACAGGAAGTGAATACGAGGACGATCAAGAAGGAAGTGATGCGTGATGTGCTGCTGTCATTCCTACTTAGGTCTCAGCTGGTGACGCAGAACTAGTCGATATAGCAGTCCTTCCTCTGCTTTACTTAATTTATTTGAAACCGCTTCCAAATCACAAAAACTGTAACAAATTACAGGACGTCTAATTCTCTACAAAAATTTTTCGTTCTGCGTTTGGATTCGTATTGATGCAGTGCACCATGGGAACGAACCGCAACTGAAGTAAGACGTGGATGAGAATGTTCTACAAGCCCTTCACTGCCTTCAATGTATGTCAGGAGAACCAGTCCAGCGATGAGTGAAGGGAGTGAGAGCCAAGGAAGTTGGATGGCATTCAACCTTCTTGGTGAGAGCGATGAGGTTCCTCAATGATTGGTTACTTCAGAGCCTCAAAGTGATTGGGTTTGTTATTTTTTGTGAAAATGATCGTCATAAAAGCGAGGCTTTAGATTTGAAAAAATCACTTTCATCTTCAAACATTTGTCATTTAATATTATGCGTATGAAGTCGGTCATCCTCTGAGAAATTGGCTGCGCTTTTGAATATTTCAGCCACTGGAAAATCGAACATCTTTTTATCAGCGTCTTGCATAAAACACTTCATCCCTCACAATTTTAAACTAACATATTTTGAGCAAATTAAAGATGAAAGCTTGGAAGCTCTCGGAACTTTTACATTCATTAACTTCCTACCTCATTATTGGTGACTTAGAAGGCTAACAAGGTGCACGGGAGTGCATGGGGTGGGGGAAATATGTCATTGTTTTAATAGTGAATTAGTAAATGAATCTCTTCCAAACATAAGTTACAGCTGCACCATCATTAGAGAACTGGTCTTTTGAGAAACACGTCATCGCAATACACATTTGACGCGTGCAACGCACATGGTGTCTAATGGAGAGCTCTGTTGCACAAAGCAGTCCTTGTAACACGAAAGTAACACCCACGCGGCACTGGCATCACGACTGCCAATAATCCAATACCTGACCAAACTATGCCCTGTAGTTGCCTGCTTTTGAGGCCATTTTTCATCGATAAGGCGTCAACACAGGATGATGACATGCTATCTCAACCGCAAAGTTCGCTTGACCACCGAAACTTTTTGAACGCCAGTCAATTGCTGTGGGTCTCCTCTGTCTTAACGAACGGTTCACGTTTTGCACGGACTGGTTCACCGCAGCTCTACTGAGAGGCGTGCTAGTGCGTGTACAGGGAATAATTTGCATTTTTGCCTATTTTTGGGAGTTTAATTTACCTTGGCAAACCGTGTTACTATTTTCCCTTTCTTCAGAGGTGCTAGTGTCATTTCTCTCAGTCATTTTTACGGTTGTATGTTGGGTACTTTACTCATAACAAATAAATTCTTTACGAATTGGTTATTTGTTCACTTCACTTGAAGGCCGCACGCATAGCTTGAAAGTTTATCTTCGCAGTAACTAAACAACTAAGAATCGTTTCCAATCGAGCTGGGCTCCACTAGCGATATTTCACACACGAGAGAAGCAGGCTTTTCAATTTTTGTCATGGGAGTCTCAGTTTTTTCCAAGTTAAATTTATCCAACAAGTTTGTTCACTTTGCACACGAATGGATTCTCCGTACAAAACAAATGCAGCTTATGACAGATCATCACGTGGTATAATTACGTAGCTTACACAGGATAGCACAGAGTTACGGACGAGATTGACTGCGCAATAAGACAACATGGAAACAAAACAGATAATTTGCTTGTGAGCGCAGCCGGTGAAACATGACAGTGAATTTGGTTCCCATGCACCAGTTACAATTAAATGCTCAGCAAGCATCATTGCAAGTTACCTCGGCTTGAGCCACTGAGCAAACAAAAAACAACTTCAACGGAACGTGTAAATTTTTGCCTCTGGCTTCCGGAGAATAGGGATGAATTTGAGATTGGTTATGCTGTCGTCAATCAGAGCAATGAGAAGCATTTACCTTTCTATACAATGCAAATTTGCTATATGCAAAGCTGATGAAATAAATAACCGGTGAACAGTCCAGTAATTTATGCAGGATCGAATGAAGCATTTCATGAAGAGGAAACAATCATCTAAGAACCTTGGAGTTACCGATGAACTTGGTCTCAAAAACATGTTGCATAAGTCCGCTGACAAAAGATATTCGGCTTTTGTTGGGAGAGTTTCAAGCTCAACCAGCTCCCTCACGAGATCAGCCAGCTTCTCTGTACCGAAAGTTGATTGAGTTCGTCTTTTTTCGTGAAAATAATCGCGTTTGTAATTCAGACAACAATCCTCTTATACAAGTAAGTTTAATACCTCAATTTTGTTCCAGATGTTGAACAAACTTAGGGAGCCTCGGCACGGAAGCGTTGGGTCCGCTAGTCTTGGCAGAGTTACGAGTAAATTTTTTTTAAATATAATGTAAGAGAAGCAAATTCAGAATGTCATGAAACCTGCACACCACTCACTAAATTTTTGTATTGTTATTTGCAATTCGAATATCAATAGGATAGAATTGATTCTGAATGTTTCAAAAACGATAAAAAACTTGAAGTATGTTGCGGACGTTTTCCATTTTGTTGTCTGTTCAGACTATCAATTCGTCGTCGTAATATTGTTCACTTAAATTCAGAACAATTCTCAACTCTTTACTCGTGCAGAATTATTTTGCATGAAACAATGTCCAAAATAGTTTATTTTAAATCAACAAAGGTTGCAGCATTCGATAGATCAAAAAATTTACAATATTTCTGTGAGTTTTTATGTCTTTCTTTGCGAACGCGCAACAAAAATATTAGAAGGATTGAATAACTTAAAAGGCGAGGTTTTCCGAGTCCCAGGCTACACAACACGTACCCTCCCAGGCTACACAACACGTACCCTCCCAGGCTATACAACACGTACCCCTCCCAGGCTATACAACACGTTCCCTCCCAGGCTATAC
>JACJUY010018713.1:0-10313 GCA_014220935.1 Platorchestia sp. MABIK
CCGCCCTCACCACACCGCCCTCACCACACCTCCCTCACCACACCTCCCCTCACAACACCTTCTTCACACACCTCCCTCACCACACCTCCCCTCACCACACCGCCCTCACACACCTCCCGCACCACACCTCCTGTCGGTAGATGGATCTGATCTTCTCAAATAGGATTATTTTTCTTAGTTTATTTTTTGGGCCAACCGCCAGGCCGCTTGTAATATTGTGCTGTCCTTCTACCCGGTCACTGGTGAGTTCTAATTCATATTAATAAACTCAGTTTCCTTGCCCTTACTTTGAATTAAATTAAATGCCATGGTCTTGTCACCAGTTTAAGTTTCTGTTCGTTTGGTTGCAGGCCTTACAAGCACCATTACCTCTGCCGATCTGGCACAGCTCAGTGTAGTTCAGTTTCATTTGGTATTGTTCCTACGTATTCACTATAGCTAAAGTTTATTCTGGAACTTAATGTAGAACCAAATTAAGTTACAGAATGAACTTTAGTTTAACCGAGTGCGACCTAAAATTATGGCTCAGTGAATGTAAATAGTACAACTCTGTTTAATTGATTTGTCGCAATTCGTCCATTTCGTCTTTTCTCTAATCTTTAATTTTGTTTTCGTATTCAAGTTTTGCTTTTGTTTCATTAAATGTCATTATCTTTCGAGATTATTTATCCTTGCTTTGCAATGCTATAAAAGTTGTTCATGAAAACCCTCAAAGAAACTGTTCATCAACAGTCCTTCGCCCAAGTAGGCGATACGAACTCAGGGCTAGATTTTGCCCTGACACCTCCCTCACCACACCTCCCTCACCACACCTCGCCATCTATGTGTAAGTGCCTTGTAATGTGTGCGAGGCTATTTTTATAGAACCAAGGGAAAAATTTCCTCTCAACGTCATGTATTGTTAAATTGACCAGAATGCAAGTTTATTTAGAAACTTAAGGGGAAAAATAAAATTTTTGCGCCTGTTTGTGTGTTTTTGGATTCATTTCAAACGTGCATGTGAACGATGAATAATTTTGTACATCATTCTCAGTTCGTCACCCTAATGCAGTCAAAAGATTGATAAGTGAATATTTACTGAGATTGTTCTATTTTGCGTGTGCGATAATAAAATAATTACTCGCAAGATATATCGACTTAATGGAAATCTAAATCAAGCACTTTTATATACTTTTTTTTTTGTCGTTTTTCCACCGAGGTTGCCAGCTAATGGCAAATGTGGACTCCTTCGCTTTAGCAAGGCATTTTGAAGGAAATAACGTGGATTTAAAATGGGAATGCAGCCTTGTTCCCAGGGGCTTGAGCTGCCCGCTCTCCAGTGGCCGAGCACTTCTCAATGGTGAACCATTCTACGACATTGTAATATGGGCTCATGCCTGACCTCATTTACACGGCCCCAAAGTGTCGAGATTAGAAATGAACGCAATACTTTATTTTATGATTCGTTCCGTTGACGCGGGCATTGGCGTTCTAATCTGGACAACCATTTGAGGGCGCTCATTTGATGTGGCTGTGTACCATTGGGAGACATTCTCAATTTAAGTGATTGAAACGTCGACTAAATTCACAACGAAATAATGATGGTTGTGTCTAACTATATCAAATACTTTTAAATGCGTTAAATGTTGATGTATTACAGCAAATAATAAAACTCCAACTTCTTTTCATAATATTTTCTTGAAAAATATTGCACGTTTGTTTGCACATTATTTTCAACGAAGTTTTAAAAAGCTCAACGTTTTCTGAAATCTTCACTTGAATGTGCATTCACGGACAAAATTTCGTTCAAATTCTTAACATTTATTTTATAGCCTAAATTTCAACAAGGTGGCACCTTCACCATTTGTTTTACAAAGAATTCACTTGAAAAAAATGTTCAGAATTTTTTTGTCATTCACGGTCAAACGAATTAATTTCTATTATGACAGCTATTTGAAAAATTTCCCTAATTAAACATTAACGTTTAATCGTAGTTTTTAGGTGAAAATAATAACTTACAGTAAAATTTAATAATCTATTCATCCTTTGTGCAGTACCTTAACATGTTTAATAGGTCCGTGTAAATGCGCAGTTCTATCTAGTTCATATGTCAGAGAATGGAAGGTAGAAGTAAGTTAAATTTGGGTTTGAAATTCCGTAGATTTATTAAAGCGTTAGTCTGCTCTGCGCGTGTCATGCGACACAAAGCCATAGCACCTCCATGGCGCAACAAATCTACGATACACTTTGTGGAATCTAAAACATGTTATTTTTTTAATGCAGTGGCGTGGTTGCTTGAAATTTTTCAACAGGGCATTTGCATAGATGAAATGAAGAGAGTCGGTGGGAATTAAACAAGTACACACGTAAGTCACATTCACAACAAATGAGAGAAATACCAATCAAGAGAATTTCTCAGCGAGTCTAGTCCTCAACGAGAAATCAGTGGACGAAATTCATAATCAACAATAACTTTTTCAGGGAAGGTCAAACAAAAATGAGGCTATGTGATATTAAACAAGATTATCTATTGCGATTAGCACAGAACATCTACTTATCGAGCTATTTAGTGTGAGCTCTATGAATGACATTGAATGATATTTTTTATTTATTATTGGCTATTCATTTTACTAGCTCTTGCACGATGAGTAAAAAAGTTCTAATAAGATGAACACATTGAACAGGCGTGGACGTTTTATGAAACTTATGAGAATGCAATTGTACCGTCACATGGAGGGAAAGTAACTTACAGAATGCGGGTATTATCTTCTAACAAATACATTTATTTATACACTCCTCCAAATCATGGCTATCACTACAGTCGCACATCTCGGCTATTTCCTATTAATTTTTCGTCACAGTCACATGCCAACGCAGGCAAACGAGGATGCCCTTTGCGTTAAGAAATTCTTTCGTACGTCATCTTTCAGGAAAATGTCAGGCACGTCGCCCGCAGCTTGTCGCGTGACTCACGATTGTCTGCTCCATTTTATTGGCTAAGTTTTAATTGTTTTGGGTTTTGTTTGGCTTCCAAGTTTTATTCAATTACTCAATCATTTCTGAACACCTTCAACCTGCTCATTTGGAGTGAGACGCGTTAACGCTAACTAGGTTTTTCTAATTTAATGAGGGAATAGATAAAGTTCTCCGTAAAAAGCTCGTTTACTCACAACAATAATACAAAACTCTTAGATGATTATCGTATCAAGAAAACGTTGAGCCTTAATTGTGATGAGCACATCTAATTGGCTTTATTAGGTAAGACATTAACCTTTGGTAAATACGCTTTAAAAATATTTAAATCATCGTAGAACAAACCATACGCATTTAATTTCATTTCAGCATATTCGCTCTGTAAAATTACTTTACTCTGAACTCGATTAAATATTAAAAACTTTAACAGATTATATGGTGCAAGAAGGATACTCAGTGCGACAAGAACCATCAAAATTAATTATTTCAAGCAGTTCTCACATTTCTATTGTCGCTCACATTTCAACTGTGCACAATGCGGCAAATGAATCGCGTTTGTTCTGCTCCCCGGACATCGATAATCTCAAACGGGATACTTTTTGATAAGAGCTACCTACCCAGACATCAATATACTTTATATCTACATACACTTTGCAACGAACTTACCACATGAAGTACGGACTGAATGTCTTATCAACCGCCCAGAGATCACTCCTCAACATCGAGATACAAATGCAAGGCTTGTAAACGCTGATATAGACCCCAATTTGGTAGAGAAAGTAAGTAGAAAAACCTGGGACCTACTTAACGAAAAGACAACTCCTTTAGAATCTGATCAACGCAACAGAATATCAAGGGTACAGTTTTACTTTACGGACAACATTCCTTTTGCATGTGAATAAATTAAAGAGTTGAATAAAAATTAAGTACGGCGCATGCGTGTTGCGGGGAAATGAGTGGTAAACACCTACGTAATGGCTACGAACAACACGTGGATCACAATTTAATGTACGATCAAAACTATTTTGATTTTCTGTGCAAGGCTGTGATGATCTTCGATCATGAGCCCGAACTCTGTCTTTTGCGACGCTCCGAGAGGCAGTAGCAGCAGTCCAACGTTCTTTGATCGCTGAAATAGAAAATTAATTCGTAAAATTATTTTGAACACGAGACGCGAACACGCAAGAATCAATAGTTGTCAAGTAGATGCCGGGTCCGCAAATCTGTTAACACGTGAAATAAAATGCACAAATCAGGTCCAGTGAAAATTGCTTCATATTTCACACGAATGTTGGCTTAACCTTTGAAAACTTGGATAAATCAGAACTATTTTGTCACAAAAAATTTTCTGCGGTGATGGTAGAAGATAAATTCGAAAACTTTTCAACGAGGGACATGAAACGACGAAAAATGATCTACAAGATAGGAAATAAATCATTCATTTCCCAAAAACGGAGCTTCGCTCACCTGCCGAACTCCTCGCTCTCTGTGATGGTTTGGGGCAGGCGCGCGCCGACCGTCTCGGGCAGCAGCGTGACGAGCAGCCCGCACACGCAGCTCAGCACGCCGAACACCACGGGCGCCACCGCAGGCTGATCTTTGAACTGGAACAGGCCACACTTCCAGTGACTAATTCCTGAAAGGTTTGGAATTCCAACCCACACTTCTCTGTTTCCTCACCTTCACTAATTCTGTACATTTTAAATTTTAACACAAATACTTCTCAGTGTCCTCTACTTGATTGGTTCTTAAAACACTTTAAATTCCGACTTTGTCATGTCCGTTTATTTTAACAATCGAGTCAATAGTAGCTCATGCAGCCCCGGCTTAGACTCTCAAACTCAAGTCGGAATTTTGGGAGGTTCATCACCCGTGACAGCAAATCAGCAATCATTTTATTGAAAGAAACGCAAATCCACTCGTGCAGCGTTTGCTTCTCTTTCTTTAGGCAACACAAGCAGGACTTCGCCACGCTCTTATTACCCTCCTGCACTTCCCTCCCACACCATCACTCACCACAGTCACCACGAGGGGCGCCAGAGTGACTCCACTACTCACCACTCACCACAGTCACCACGAAAGGCCCCATCCACCACTCACCACAGTCACCACGAGGGGCGCCAGAGTAACCCCCACCACTCACCACTCCCACCAATCACCACAGTCACCACAAGGGGCGCCAGAATGACCCCCACCACCCCCACCACTCACCACGAGGGGCGCCAGAGTTCCCCCACCACTCACCACAGTCACCACGAGGGGCGCCAGAGTGCCCCCCACGCGGGCGAACATGGAGCAGCAGCCGATGCCGACGCCACGCAGGTCGGTGGGGAAGATCTCGCTGGCGTACACGTACACGATGGCGAACGCGGCCGCCGCCCCGAACTTGCCCACCAGACTCATCACGATGATGGCCACCGAGTACTCTGCGGCAAACATTGCGTGTTTATATCAAAATGGCAACACAATCAGGGATTACGAGGGAAAAGATTACTAATTTGGAAAAAATTAGATACTGGACTCCACACCGCGTAAAAAATAAAACGTGTCGAAGCTTTCCTGTAATCTCACCTGCCTTGTTTCATTCAGAGTCTTTCATTCATTCAGAGTCCCCAAACCCTTTTTAAAATCTAAAAATCTTTCAAGTTTTAATAGTTTTTATAGCTCCGCAGACACTGGAGAACTTTTGAAACTTTGATTAGAGTCAAAGTTTAATTTCAGTTGAATGACATCCCTTTAGGATTTCATTTTTATGGCGATCATACAGCGGGGAGCCTTCCTGCAGATAAAAATAAGCTCATAAGCTGAGCTGTGAGACGTCATTACCCAGGAAAATAACCGATGGGGGCTATGGAGAAAAATCGATTCCCAGAGAGAAATGGAATGTAATTTAGCGTTTGATCACAAAACCTTATATTAAATAAAGGTAGGGGTTCAACACTCAGATTTCTACCCATGCATGAATTGTGAAATGTGTAAATTAGACGTACCATCAAGTTAAATTAAACGCTTCCAAAAGTTCTCTTTTATGAAAAAATAACTGATTTGAGAACAGAAGTAACAAAGGAGGACTTCACAGAGTCCTGACCCTCACCTTTGGGCAGCACGCCCGCCACGACGCAGGAGGACTTCCCAGAGTCCTGACCCTCACCTTTGGGCAGCACGCCCGCCACGACGCAGGAGGACTTCACAGAGTCCTGACCCTCACCTTTGGGCAGCACGCCCGCCACGACGCAAGACGAGCCGCCGAGCAGGAAGGTGAACATCAACGTCCCCTTTCTTCCCATCCTGGCAAGTGAAAATTGTTGAGAGATTTAGTTGACATTTTAAAACAAATTATTATTAGTTAATCTGCTAGTTTAAGCCTCTCTAACCACACAACGGCGATTCCAGAAAAGAGAAAAAGGAACCATTTCGTATGGACCGCAGAAATGGAGGAATTTATGCCCAAGGTGTGTTCCTACACAGGACCCCCTACGCATGGAAACAAGTCAAGACTCACAAGGAAGAGAAGCTGGAATAAGAGATCAGGAAAACGATATGGCAACTGAACGAAGCAAATAGGACACAAGTAAAAGCTGCGGAGTCCATACCTGAAGTGACCTGACGGGATCCTCCTGAGAGCACAAGTCCCCCAGCATGGGATAGACAAGCCAAACTAACCTAAGCCCACTGTCTGCCCTATACTCACTCCTGAAGGCTATTTGAAAATAGAAATGCCTAGTACGATATAGAATAATATATATGTATATTTGGAAGTAACTTTCCTGGAAAGATCTAATACAAATAGAAAGTTAGAACTGTTAAGCACATAGAAAACACGGACTTAAAAAATTGCATGAATAACTCTTATAGCTAGAAAACGGAGCTTGTAAATGTTTTTACAGTTCTTAAATTAGGCCTCATTTCTCGGTACTGAAATAATTTTTTCAATGAATTAATATTCAATTGAACTAAATATTTTCGGCTATTATTACGACACTAAGGGGCTGGAATGTGTTGTTCGGAATGCTTTTCATTTATATAAAAATGAAGGAAATAACCGTAAGAGACACTAGAGTAATTTTTAAATCATTCATTTCATCAGCAAGGCTAGGCGAATGCCTTTGCAAGAAAATTGAAAAAAAAACAAATCAACTCAAATTGTCATCAGGGTACGAAAGAGGTGAGAACTCTACCCATCGCTCTCAAAAACTACGACCAAGGACAGAAGGAAACCACTTAAAATATACCGCTGTCAAATTAGGAATTTTCTCACCTGTCTAAAGCGAACCATGAGAAAAAGTAGGACGGAATTTCGATGAGCATCGTGAGAATGAAGCTGAGGAAAATATCGCCGCCGATGTTGCTGGAGTTGAGGGACAGTCCGTAGTACATGAACGTCACCACCGCCCTGATGAGTGGAAACAGAATTGCTGAAACTGTCCATGGAGAACGAGCTTTTCCAACGAGCTCCGAATGATCTATTAGGAAAAAATTTCTTCGATGTATTTCTGCTTGTGTTCTAAAACTTTGGACAAGCTCGGACAACTGACGAACAATTCCGCAAAAAGCGTCGGTCCTAAATTAAACGGAAAAAATAATTAAGCTACAACTGTGTCTTTTTCTCAATTCGGTAGCACACAATAACGATCAAATTAGACTAGATGTTAATTTAAGCCTCCCTAACCGCTAAAAAAAAAGTTCCGAAGAGAGGAAGGAGGAAGGCACTATTTAGTATGGAGATAAGGAAACGCGGAATCTGTGTAGAAAAGGCATAGAAACAGTAAGTTGAGAAATAAGTTTTTGAAACCAGATGAAAGTTGAAGAAGGAAGTGGTAAGTGCTGAAAAACAGGACAGCAGTGAACCTAAAAAATGGTCCTTAACAAACACGAAACATTTTATTTCAACAAAAAGTAGGCCTACCTAATTCTCAGCTCGGGCCCTCGTACATTTTCCTCCTGGTAGTACTGATTCCCATAGATAACAATAGCTGTGGCCCCCTGAGGTGACAGACAAGAACGAACATGTTAATTCAAAATCTAAAATGATAAATTAGTGAACTCACAAGCGAATACTCACCAACAGAAAAACATATTAAGGGACCTCTTGCGCATGTTGGGCGTCTTGAGGAGATCGATGACGGTTTTCTTGGGTACTTTCACCTCTGCAACAGCGGGGACGCTCTGGTCCTTAGTTTCATTGGCCATGAGGTCAACTCGACTGTCCTTCATTGACCCATAGTCAGCGTTGGGAGCGACGCGCGTCTGCCAACATTGAGTTACATCAACCAATAACAGGGTGATCTTTGCTCCTTGTCAGTGCACCTACCGCTGTAAGACCAGCATTGGAACCAAGTTATCACCGATATCAGAATGAAGGAATTATCTTGCACTTGTGAAATTCAGGAAATAGAAGCGTTGGAGAACATATTTCCAAGAAAATAAGAATATTCGAGCAGCCTGTGCAAGTAAAATTTGAAATCCACTTAGTCTGTAAACAGCTGAATAAAAAATATCAAAAAAAACATGGTAAGGAAATTTCAGTGATGCCCTAGTTATTGATCCGAACTTACTACTACATCACAACTCTTGATTATGGTTGTTTTTAAATATTTGCGTAGGAACATCCTCTAACCACTTTAAAGAATCTGCCGATGTTCAGTGAAATTACCGACTTCATCTTAAGCTTTCAGTCGGTGTCTAACACAACTGGTGTTCGACCACACTGTCGCCTCAATCACGTCTGCGAGATCAGATTTAGCTCAGCTCAGCGTTGAACTGCAAGACCAGAAGTGTTCTCAGATCTGTGAATCTTTGCTTGTGGGGAAATTGTTTTACATATAGGATTGTTCTCACAAGAAACGAAAATTGTGCAACGTTGATAAAATAAATACTCGCGCGAAATGTATGATCGCTCCTTCGACTCCTAAATGTGCTAGAAGTATTCCTGCCCGCCAGGCAACACTTGCAACGAAGTTCTTGATTGAGCAGCTAGTGGACAGTAATTATATAATGACATTTCAAATACGCAGAAGTCAGAAAGTAATTCAATGGAAAAACAAATTCACAGAAATCTGCCTCCACCAAGTTCATCACAAAGCAGAAAAATAAATTAGTAATGGATAATTAAACTTGTAAATGAAGCAGAAAATGACAGGGGACCTCACTCTGTCTCTTATGAAATCAAGGCTCTCTTCCGTGAGCTCTTTGCCGTTGGTCGCCGCCACTTTCCTGAGAGTCGCGATGGCCTCCTCAGTCCTGTTTTGTGACACCAGCCACCGCACCGACTCCGGCATCACCCTACACAACAAATATCACTTCAATACAGCAAAGCAACCACCAACAGTCAGTGACTTTAATTCTTAAATATATCAAAGAGACTCGACAGTTAATTGGACTAACTGGACTAGTCCAACGTCCATGACTTCAACAGGTGAACGTTTCTGTAATTTCCAAACGAATCAAAGTGACTAGCAAGAGTCAGTGTGGTTGTCACTCTCGGTGGAACACTTTGTCCCAGTTCAGGGCATTCGGAAGGTCAGGGGGGGAGAAAGAGACGCAGGCCATCGTCCGTGGCACTCGCAGGCAAACTCATTAACCCTTTGCTTCCCAACACTCAAATAGTTAGAGAAAAGTTTTCTACGATAATTGCAGTCATTACCCTGAAATATCAGCAAAATTACCCTAGCATAATTTTACTGTACAAGGAGGTGCTTACTTCCTTTTTAAATTGAAAAAATTGTGCTCTAAAAATGTATGCTTCGATGCCAAAAAATGGTCAAAAAATTGGGGAAAAATGTCAGTTTAGTTTTTGCTTAATTTTATCTGTAAATACATGTACGTATGAACAACTTGCTCAAGTTAAATAAAAAAGATATTAAATGTATTGCATAGACCATGAAGCCTACACTGGGTGGATACCAGCAGCAAATTGCACGTGCCAAACTTCTGGAGTGCCTAAAAACATGGTTGCAGGAATACTATGAACTGCCCTAATTTTGTCATTTAGTTCTAATTATTTCCCTACTAGTTGAATCACCCTGAATTTTTGTCAATTTCTCTAAACTGGAAGCACAAGCTCTCTGGGAACTGGAGGTCCCGTCAGGAGGCAAAGGGTTAAGTCGCTCTAATGATTCGATAAGGAGCATGGAGGATGCAGCATAAAACAATTGAGGGACTTGACAGAATCTGCCAACACTGATGGAATGGTTTCGACCAAATGAGAAAATATAAGTGCAGGGCCTCATAGCTACTGAGGAGAGGAGCACATCACCACCCACCAGACCAGACCACACCACGTCACCACCCACCAGACCAGACCACACCACACCACGTCACCACCCACCAGACCAGACCACACAACACCACGTCACCACCCA
>JACJUY010018714.1:0-10312 GCA_014220935.1 Platorchestia sp. MABIK
TCAAATGATGAAATATATATAAGGAAATGAATAACCTATCAGAGGGTTCAAATACTTGGTGGTATGTAGGATTTATCATTGTGAAATAATTTTCAACAGTAGGTATTGAGAAATGAAGAAGAACAGCTGTGTCATTTTTAAAATTTTTAAATTTAACAACTAGTTTTTCTACCTCTTTCAGTAAATCGATCACTGTAAAATGTTTATTAAACGCTATTTAAGAACATAAATTATTCGAAAAGGAAACAAAATTTACTACATTTTGAAAAAAGACAATTCAAATACGCTGATTTAAAGCGGATATGTAACCAATTAAAAAGTTTGGGATATTTTTGTGCGACACCGGGTAAAGGTATTCGTGGTAAAAGCAAGTTTATGAATTTTTCTGGAGCAGCTATCCGCCAAATTAATTTGGAATGGAAAAAACTGGCCGTCAGGCAGTAATTTTTTGTTTAATTTCACTACGATTTAAAAAATTAAAGTCCACTGTAGGGGCGACGCTGCCGGCCTTCCGCACTTCTTCCCAGTGACGTCGTAAGACGTAGAGTATTGTTCTATTTAGCCTGCGATGTTTAGCATAAGTGGTACATTTGTCGTGATCTTAGAAGGAGCCTGATGTAGTCTCCTTCTAACGTGTTATTGTTATGTTTTTGTATATCACGTAGTTAAGCCCTGTCTCTAATTTGTTCTTTTTTTATTCTAGACTTGAACCGTAGAACCCTGGTGAACTAAACTATTATTATCACTAGATAGTGTCACCATTTCTGACGAGTAAGTAGTCTACATCAGTCTTTTCTTTTTGTGATGTGAGGGCCCGAGCTAAGAGTTAGGTAGGCGTTCTGTGTGTTGAATTAATTGTCCGTAATATTAAGTACTATTTTTTTAGTGTTCATTGTGTTCCGCTTTCGGCACTTACTACTGTCTACGTCAACTTGATCTTATTTCATTATAGGATAGGTTCCGCGTTACCTTAACTCTAGGCTAGGTGGTGCCTTTTCCTTCCTCTCTTTGGATCGCCTTTGTTGCGAATGTGTAGGCTTAGAATGGCTGGTAAGTCAGTCTAATCTAATTATTTTTGTCTACTACATTTTTTATTTACATCCGTTATATTTGCCGTGTTTGAGCCAGCTCCCTTTAGACCTGCTCGTAGATTTTCCCTCGCCGATAATTGGAGGTTGACTTCAGCTAGCCGCTTACAGTGCTAAAGTGGTGTGTTTGTCCGCAGACTGGACTTACCTTGTGCCATGGGGAGCCACGCTCGAGTTGGTTCTCGTCTTCATCTTGTCTAGTCTTAACTAGCTTGTTGCCTGGCCTGGTGCACCTGCATGCCTCGTCTCACTCACGGGTCCTGCGTGCCCGATACCGCACGGGTCCTGTGGCCGCTGTTGCACTCGCCCACCATTACTGTCCTCCGCCTGCATCCTACATTTACTTGCCATATGTTAAGATATTTATTTTCCTTCAATGCAATAATTAAACTTGTTACTTGTTCTCGTATTTCAATTCCTGAGGCGGTCGGAGTGCCGAGTGGGTTGTAGCCCGACATCCCCACAATTAGAGCCGTTCGGAATTATTCCGTCGGTTGGCCCCGACATCCACTAATACTATGCCAGCTCATATTCAAACTCAAAAAAACATTATACTACATGAATTGTTTAGTTATGAATTGTAACTTTTTTATTTGGGCAAGTCAAATTCCTATAATAAAATAGCAGCGCAAACTTCATCATTCAAAATCAAGAAATTGTACTAGCTGAATTGTTCATTCTTGAATTTTGTACACATTTCTTAAAGCAAATTAAATTCCATAGACATAATTGCAGCGCAAATTTTAATTTCCAAATTTGATGCATCATGATTTCATGTAAATAAACTATGAAGAATAGATTTCACTTTCATATGCATTAACACTTTCTAACAATTCACTTCCAATACATTCAAATATTATAATTGTTAATACATGGATATATCTTTGAAGGTGTAAATTTGTTCTTCATACATTTATATTGTATCAAGGCAAAACATTGACAAAATGAATTATACTAACAAACCTCATCCATATTGTGAAGACTGATAAACCCTCAAAATGAAGGTCAACGAAGTAAATTACGAAATAAGAAATAAGAAACAAAATTTTAAAAAGAAAATAATTGCACAGATGGATTTCTCATCATTTCAAATTAAATTGCTTACGTATATTTACATTTTTTCTAGTTTAAATACCACAGTAAACATTTGAGAAAAAACGTTCAAAAATACCATTTCAATTATAACTAGTTTGGTACAACAAAGTGAATTAAAAGCTATAATATTCTTTCAGCGAAGGTGGAGAAATGACTTGAGTCATCATTACCATCGAAAGGCTTCCACATGTATACGAATTAACACTCTGAATAATCATCTTACACGATTTCCAGTAAATTTTCACTTCCCATCACAACAAAGTACTTGTGAGAGAAAATATTGCATTAAAATCAGATGTTGTTAATGACCGAAGTTAGCTACAGTTCAACAGCAAGTAATGGAACGTAATTTACCAGCTACATCGTTTTCACCTGCAGCGAATCAGAACTATGCTCAGATTTAATGTCTCCAATGTTGACAATGAAAAGCTTATCTCATTAATTATCCTTTTCATTCACTTAGATTCACTAATACACTGAATTGAATGATGTTCCTTGGAATATATTGGAGCACAATTAGCACTGATCACGTCTCGAGCTGAACTAAGTAACGGTCGCGAGTGACGGAACGCTGAAGTTTAATCTGGGCGCCAAGCGTCTGAGAGGAGGGGCAGGGGAGGGGGATCCGTGAAATCAAGTCTGAACAGCAGCCAGATGCGCGCGCATGTTTTCGAAATCGAAAAGCCAAAACTTTTCCAAATAGTTACATGTGTATGTATCATTTTACTTATTGGTGTGTTCTGTCCTCTAGTATTTTCAAATGAAAGTTTTTGAAATGGTACCTCACGCATATAAAGAATTCAATTATCACAATATTTTGTTCATTGATATTATCAGCATATATTTCGCAGGGCTTGATAACCTTATAAGTTATTACAAATGTTTAAATTGAGCATTGCAAATGAATAAGACAACTAAGTCTTGAAAAGGCGAATGTTGGATTTTATAGAACACGGAATTTCTTTTATCTTAGCTTGATCTTGAATACTACAAATTATACAGTATATTTTTTGAGCCAAAAGCAAATAGCAGTTAAATTTGAGACTAATCAGACGTGTAAACGGGTAATTAATTGGTTATAAATGCAGGATTTAATATGTACTCTGAAAGGTATTTTTGCGATTTTACCAAAAAACGAATAACAGCAATTTTATTCTGTATATACAATGTTTTTTATGGCCATTCAAAATCAGGTATGTACGTTGCAAACACACGTGCCTACCATGTGGAAAAATTCATTTAAAGCCAATGTGGTAGCTGATAGAAAATCCCACGTGGAAGCTACGTATCAAATCCAGCATGCAATGTGCTAATATGGCCATGATGAGTATATTCAGTGGCAAATCCATTTTGCCAGCTCAAATCCACGAAACCAGCAACTAACCATGTGGTTTCCACGTGCCATTGTATGTAGGGTAGGAATACTCGTTCCTTTTCTAGCTTCTTCATGTGAGTAGATGCTGTTTTCATCTTTGTGTTAACTTCGGAAGTAAACCAAGTGTTGACATATTTCCTCATAATTATAAAATTCAAAAATGTATTCACAGTCTAGATGTGGGTGGGGCAAGTACTACATAGCCTTAAAAGATGGAAATGAGGGTTAGGTCTAGCACATTTTTCCGAACATTCTATTTATGAACGTTTACAGATAAACATCAATGTTGACCAAATATTTGGACGGAATTGCTTTAGCATTTATCGTTACATTTTTCTTCCTCCCCTGAATAAGATGAGCAGACCGACTAAATGACAGCCTTAAGGCCCCCTCACACGTACGAATATGTCCGCAGACAATCTGAACTGAGTTTGGTCTGACGGTCTCAAGACCCCGCACACGATGCAAACAACACACTTCAAACTTGGCGAAGACTGGCACACACTTCAGTATGCCAGTAGCAGCCAGGTGGAGAGCACGCACTAGAAAGGCGGCTCCAGACGGCGAGTTCGTACAGTTGATGGGATTCGCTTTAATTGAAATGAATTAGAAAAAAAATAAATGTACGAGCTCGTTCAAAATGCGCTAAAGAATTGTTCCTAAAAAGTTATGAATATATAAATGGGAAAGTGCTTGATGGAGTGCGCAAGAAGGGAGAGAGGCCGAGTACTGGCGTGCACCACCCACGAAGGCTGGATGGACACTGACGTGATGTCGAGGTTTGCAGCCGGTCGCTCCAAAATTATCAAGCATGGCTCATCTGCCTCATACAGTCTGTGCCAACCCGAAATGAGCGTACAAACTCACGAATTCGGCTCCAGTTCAGTTATGTCTCCAGACATATTTGCGCGTGTGAGGGGGCCTTTAGATCCGGCTCGGCACGATCAATAGGCATCTCTAAAAAAGTTGTGAGGAGGTCAAAGAATTTAGAATCTTTATCCTAAATTATTTATTTTCGAGGTTGAGGTGGTTCAGATGATCTGTCTGAACATATATTGGAGCATCGAAATTTCCATCATCAAAAGCCATCTTTAAAAATTATACGATAGAAATATTTTAGAACAGGACTGAATACATCGCTCAGATAAAGGACTTGGTTGGAAATTTCCGATCATTTATGGAAATGAACAGCTTGTGTAGCATTTGTAAACCAAGAACACTTTATATAGCATTTATTATTTTTAACCACTACTTGAACCGAGTTTTAAATTGGACGTAACGTGCATTTACTTGTTATCTGCAACGAAACCAGTGTTCCAAATGAATTCACATGAAAAAACACAGTAGAAAATACCTCGAGAAAATCAATAGCGGAAAACGAAAACTACAAGCCAAATGCGGGATCAACATTAGGCAAATACATACAATACTTGAAAATGATAAAAAAATTAAGCGCATAGCTAAGTTTCAATAGTAATAATCATCGGATAAAAATAATAAGGGATTGTTTAAAATTTGCTCAGGTTTAAAAATGCGAAACTGAGTTAAAATTCATTTCTAAAATGCAAATAAAGTTAACACAAATGTTGGAGTTCGTTCAATTAATAGAATGGCTAGCCGCATTGCATTTTGGCATTTGGAGATTTCAAGATTTAGATGTATTCTTCATGCTGATCTGTCACGCGAATTGTGTCTCATCTTGTAAGAATAAAGAGAGACCGGTCCAGAGGGAGGAATTGAAACTTTCAAGAAAGGATAGAGAAACAGTGTCGGGGAAATGAAAAGGATACACAGATGAAGGGAAATAGAGACAGTAATAGGTTTTACCAATATGAGTAAATGACGACGAAGCATCATAAACGACTTTTTTAGAGAAGGTAACATCAAAAATACAACAAATAAAGCGAGCAAAAACAAAGCTATTAAGGCAAAAGTGTAGAACAAACGAAATGCAACTGTATGTATCAAACAGAATAGAAGAGCGTCATTGTAATTTTTGAAGCCATAAAGCACACATATCAAGTGAAATTGAAGACCCTATCATCCTTGAAGCCACCTTAAAATGTTGGATCATGTGATGCGCTTTACGAACAATAATTGTGAAATTTCAAAAACTATTTACTCATTACAAATCAATGTTGTTGACTAAGCTTAACTCAATGTAATAATTAGCACGATCTCGGAAAAGTGTATAGTATCTAATAAATGCAAACACTGATCTCTTAGCAATCTTCACGGTCTGATGTTCATAAAGATGAATCTGGATTTTTCTTGAATTCCCAATATTGACGGGTACTGTTCGTCATTTTGATTAAATGACGAACATTTTCATTCTCGCGGGACCAAGGTTGCGGTTTCTTCCGCCATTCTTTCGCGGTAAACATCCCTGTGGTAAACTATCATGTTGTAACAGAAGTTATGACCATTTTGAAAATTTGAAAAAAGTGAAAATCCTGTAAAAATATATCTATTTAATCTTCAACATAGTCACCATTTCCATTAATTACATCTTCCCATCTTGTCATAAGCTTTCTGATTCCTTCTTCATAGAATTTAGCCAGTTTCGACTAAAAAAAAAGAATATCATTTCGACCCCTTCTCTTGAAGTAAGCCTTTGTACCATTAAATGATTCTGTAAGCTCCTGAAAAAATGAAAATCGGTTGGAGCAAAATCGGAAGAATATGGTGGGTGATGCATGACATCCCAGCCAAATTCTTCAATGAGATTTTTGGTTGCTCTTGAAGTGTGGGGTCCGGCATTGTCATGGAGAAGAATCACTCCTTTTCGATTGATCAAAGAAGGCCGCTTTTCCTGTAAAACTGCCTGAAGTTCACGAGAACGCAGTGAAATACAACAGGTCACACTCTGTTGCCTGTTGATTTCTGACAAATCGTGTTAGACCCATTTCCCAGCCTTTGAGACTTTGCCAAATCTTTTCATTTCCCGATAAATGGTCATATTTCTTACATTAAATGTTTTGCTCATTTTTCTAGTAGTGCAAGTTGGATTTTTATCAATGGGAGCTTTCAATTGCTCAGAATTTAGTATTTTGAGCATCCTGTGCTCGGTTCGTCTTTCAGACTGAAGTCATCCTTTTTGAAACGTGAAAACCATCTTCTGCAGGTTTTTTCATTCACAACATCATTTCCATGTCTTTGAATGTTTTTGGTGCTCAGCTTGCCGTATTGCCTTTATGATATTTAAACAGTAAAAAAAAATTGGTCAGAACTTCTGTTACAACCTGTACTTAGAACTCTGTAGTCTAGGCTCGAGAAGTTACTTATACAACTCTGTATGCTGCAGCTAGCTGGTCATTATAGGAATAAATTGTCATGTTTTGGGATATTAATTATACTTTGGCAAACTTTTTTACGTCCAATCGCTGAGCGGTTCCTACATGGCGCTTTGTGTCCTCAAAACCCTCTCTTGAATGTCGCACTTCTTTCGTAGAGTGGGGCTCGCCTGACCAGCCATTAGTTTTTTCGATTGTGGCAGTGAACCCTTAAAATTATATACAACCTAATGTTTTGGTTTCTAAGCAATGTGCGCGTATGCTACTGAGTTGGATTTGCTGGCCCTCGAGTCCTTACGCTTTATCAATGTTTAAACTTCACGAATGGCAAATGAACCGCTCCTGCTATGTATCCACTAACCTTACACTTCATACCTTCTACCTGCAATGTTCCAGTCAGTGTGAATTTCCTAATATCGTGTTGAATTTCCTGATAGCGTCACCAGAATTACATAATGTTGTGACAATCTAGCAATTTATTAGAACTAAATTTTCACCCATTTTATTTTATTACAACGTTTCCCGTTTTGCATTTACTTCAAGTGAAATTAGTTCTTCCTCCGCTCTCGTTTCTATGTAAGAATGCACTAAGCATCCAATTTCAAACATTGATTCTCGTAGTATTTTTACACGGTATTCTCTGTTCTCTCGATTTTACTGGAAATGATTGAGCAAAATACCCTGAGCGTAATTTTTTTGTTGACTAGATATGTTTTGATTCAATATGACTTGATAATGTTCATAAAAATTCTGTATAAGTGCAGTTCACCCTCTGTAGTAAAAGTCGACAGTTTATCGGAATGACTTGGCTCAGCTCTCGGGTCCATCTGCGTTTTCCCGAAGTATAGCTTCTCTGGGTTCGTTTATCAGTGACTAAGAAAAGCTGCTCTAGAGTAGAGTGAATGCATAGAAAGCTATTACCTATTCTGTGGTTATATAATCAGAAAGGTGGGGTTACAATAACTGATATTCTTGATTGGCTTGAAATATTCTTAAGATCATTTGTAAGGTAAAGAAAAGTATCAAAATCAAGATTATCGTAGTTTACAGAGATGATTCGAAAAAACACGCTAAAAATATTCTGATTTTTGTACCAAGTTTTTGATATATTTTGTCCTAAAAATGGCGACAGCATCTAATGAAGGTGAATGCATCGTCATTGAAACTTTTAAAGCAAAAATCATGCTCAGCATGGGGTGACAACTTTCATATCAACATGGCAAGGAATGATTGATGTCAAATTGAGTGGAAATGTAGTTATGTAAATCAGTTAAATGAACAAAATAAAAGAGGATTTAAACTTTTTCCTAGCTGAACCCGGAGGCATTTTTCTGTACGATTCGTATGAATTATGGTACAGCCTTGATGAGAAATTGAAAGCAGAAAAATACAGCAATTTTAATAGTGATAATTTTTTATAGTTCTACAGAACGAAATGATTTGCAACTAGAACTTGAAACCAATAATCAAAGAATAATACAAAATAAATTTTCTAAATTTATTAAATTTTCAAAAAATGGAGTTGAAATTATAAAAGAAAAGATTTAAACAGAATTGATGATTTCTGAAATCTTATTGGTAAATATTCTTCATTGTTTAACAAGAAATTTGGCGTCAAGTAAAGTCCACGACTTGCTCTTCCTATCTAAGCGTCCGATCTCTCAAAGTCAATCAGCTTCATTCAAAATTTTTACTTTCTCATCAAACGTTGAATCTATTAAATTATTCTATAAAACTGAGAAAAACAATAACCTACAATTTTCGAATATTGACTCTAAAAACATTGTGTTTTTCAACTAGAATTAATAGAAAAGCGACTTTTCTAAAATGGGTATTAAATTGAACAGCACAATAGCTCATGCGTGCAAAATTAATTCACTTCGATACTTAGTCGATAGAGCCTGCCAACACTTCCATAGACAACTAAATGTTTCGGGCTCACGAAAACAAAATAAGTGCCATCTCGAAACGAGCAGAAGCAATGTAGCTTTCAGTTATTTGTAGCTGCACTTATTTTAATTGTAGCCTATGAGAGAATAATTAAAATATGAGAATCATACTCAACCGAACATTTGGGGTGCAAACGTGCTTTACATTTACTACATAGGTGCACAGTTTGGCAACTGGGTCTATCTTGACAGTGTCATGGCCTACATTGTCGTTACGCAATTTATCAGATGAACTATTAGCATTCATCGTAACTCTTGGTCAGCCAGGTTTTTTCACTGGTTTGCCATAGATTTTAATTTATCCTGTACGACAAACTTTGTACATGAGATTAGATCTTCTTTATAGCTGCCTTTTCAAGTAAACCGACAAGCATTGATCATGCAGACTTGTGCAAAGTAAGATATTGTGGGAAAATTCAACTTTTTCCCTCCAATAGCTAGCTGCCCGATGTTGGACAATGTTTAGGTCGAAGTGGTCAACTGCGCCACACACGAATTACACGTTTTTATCATGAGAGGTATTCCTATTTGTACTCGCTTCTTGGCATTGGAGCAATACCTTTCAGTTTTCGCTGAAGAATGAACGCTGTTCTTATTGGAAGCCACAGTGACTATTCCATTGTCATTCCATCGTGCCACTACTACATTAGCTTCCTTACCATGCAGTGAAGTATTCAGTGCTACCTCAAGATTTTTTCCGAAAGCTTTAGCGTTTGTTTTGGGACAATTTTCCATTCTATTAGAGCGTAGAGTACCTGTGGCACCATGAGATCTTCTAAAAATTTCTTCTTCTAGTTTATTAGATGAGAAATAGTTGTCGAAGTAGAATGAGAAACTGTTTCTGCTGTAGAATTGCTGCAATTTCACCAGAAAGTTGAAAACAACATCTCCTCCTAATCAATGTTTCCCTGTAATTGTTCATGTGTTTTTCTCACTCTCCCCTTGGTACAATTCAATTGAGTAAGCGTAGCCTATAGAATCAGCTACAACACAAGCTTTATAGGCCCAACGAATGGGTTTTCCTCTAACAAATTGTTTAACTGAATGGCGGTCATATTGTGGTATCTTGGAATAATAAACAGATATATTTGTAGGTCTAAATTGTGAGCCAAACTTCATTAAGTTTCCATTGAGTATTTTCAATAGAGGCCTCATTTTAGCGTATCTGTCTGTAGCATCAAGATCATTAGTATCAGCTCCGAGAAAATACCGCATTATTTGATCAAATCTTTCACGTCGAATAGAGAACGCAATGAGTTCGTTTCGCACGTCCGGCTCATTTTTCCAATACAGTCTGCGACGAGGAGTTGTGTTATACCCTGAAACTATCAGTATGCCAAGAAGATTTTTCATTTCATCGCTTAATAGTTTAAATAAGTAATTGCCTTGATAAATTTCACATTTAGTAGGAAGTTTCGTAAGTAAATCGTGTTTGCTTGGGCATCCCCCAGTCTAACTTTTTCGCCGCCTCTTCGAAAAGTATGCACACGGTTCGCCGAGTAGTATGCTTAT
>JACJUY010018716.1:0-10308 GCA_014220935.1 Platorchestia sp. MABIK
TCAGCGACAACACAATGTTGTGTAATGTAGAAGCAGTCGCTGAGGAAGAGGTTGAAAGTGAACTCTATCCTACGAGTGTACAAGATGCTCTGAAAGAATCAAATAATGTAGAGTTGAGTTTTGTCGCAACGTCAGATTCACTTAGAGATGTCTCGGGTCGTGGTGGAAATGTTAAGGCCATGGCTTTGAAGAAACTTGGGTCGAGTGATGACGAACGCGGCAATAATTGTAAGGCTCATAGTAAGGAACGAGGAATTAATGCACATGGTGAGGACGTGCCTAGTTTACAAAAGGACGTACGTCGCCCTTTAACGACTGAGGACATATTATGTGACGATGCTGACATAAAATTACAACTGACTAATCTTTTAAATGATTTCCGTGACGTAATCACGCTAGAAGGCGAAACGATAGGTGTTACTAATGTGATGAAACACAAAATTGTGCTTAAACCGGACGCCCCGGTACTGAATATCCCTCCCTATCGTATACCTCATAAATATCAGGAGGATTTGACCAAAATTAATAACCAAATGCTCGTACAGGGAATAATTGAGAATTCCATGTCAGACTTTAACTTTCCCATCGTAATCGTAAAGAGCGGGGAGTTAAGGCCAGTGATCGATTTCCGGAAGCTCAATGAGATAGTGGTTAAGGAGTCGTATCCTATTCCACGGATAGACGAAATTTTGTCGGCACTGGGTGGCAGCAGTGTTTTCTCAACACTGGACCTTAGGTCTGCTTTCCATCAGGTAGAGTTAGAAAAGGACAGTCGAAAATACACAGCGTATAGCGTTGGGTACAATAAGTACCAATTCCAGAGACTTCCGTGTGGTCTCAGTTCGAGCCCAAGCGTGTTTCAACGGGTCATGTCAGCTGTGCTGGCGCCTCTTTAAGGGCAGCTGTGCTTTGTGTTTTTGGATGACATACTTGTCTATTCAAAAAACAAAGCACAGCATTTGCTTGACATTAAGTCTGTCCTTATGACACTGCGCACTGGCAATTTGTCAATAAAGTTAGAGAAATGCCAATTCTTTACACAATCAATTGAGTACCTTGGGCATATTATTTCGGCTAAAGGAATAAGTTGCAAAGAGTCGGAGAAATTACAAAATTGTCCGGCACCAGTAAATGTGAAGGAATTGCAGCAATTCCTGGGTGCAGCAAATTATTTTCGAAATTTCATTCAGCAATTTGCAAAAATTGCTCATCCCTTGTACGAACTTTTAAGGAAGAATGTTCCTTTTGACTGGAGATCAGCAGGAGATCAGCATTATTCTTCTGAATCAGACTCCTCGGAAATTTCCGAGGAACCTGAAATTGATTCAGCTGCATGCCCTAAACGGCAGGCAGCTCGCCAGCAACGTGGCAAAATTGCTGACTTGATAAGGAGAGGTCACCTTTAATTTCCTTTCCTACTTTGTTTACTATTAAAAATTTATATGCGCATAAACGTAATAAATGTTCTTTCTATGCTTTCCCTGGAAATTAACATAAATGTATTAAAATGTTTGTATTTAAAAATCTATGTAACGGAAATTTCTAATAAAACCTCCGTTTTTTCGCTTGCCGGGATTGTGTCGAAATTCTAGCCATTGCTCGAACGCTGAGGTCCTTTGCGGACTTTGTAAGGCAGATTTAAAGGCCTTCCGCAATAAAGATCTTGGGCTGTGATCCTCTTAATCAGCCTAAAAATTAATAACGCTGGTAATTTACGACTAAGCGGATCAATGGCGGGGGTTCCTCACATCTTCGGCGAAAAACGTATATGCAAACACTAAAACGTTCGTCTGCTCTGCTTGTTACGAGTCCCAAGCCATAGCAACGGATTCGGGCAAGCTAACGAGCGTGTCTGCCAGAGGTCGACACGTCAGACTGAACTAAGCTGTGAGCGCAGGTGCATCTTCTTTGTGCTCCGCGGCACTCCAGCAAACCGACCCTCGCTACCGGGGACTCTTGCGTCCTCGACAGCCGGCTACATTGAAGAGTGTTCGCCTGAACATAATTTTCGAAATCTTCAGGTGAGCCCCTAAGCTAGTCATGTTCCTCTTGTCATTAATTATCATTATTTCAGCGTTACCGGCCCCACATGGGTGCCAGGTAATTTGTGTGCAGTAGGGCCCGTTAATTCGGGGTTAGAGTCCACTGGGTCGGGTGGAAGCACACACTGTGAAGTTAAAAAATTCAGGCCTATTATGGTAGATTTATGAAATATGAACATTCCTACTAAATATTTCATTCGTGCACTATTATGTTTCGATTCCAGTAAAACTAAATGTATTTCAGGCTCAATTCATTTTAAAACTCAGGCTTTGAAATATTTCTCGTTTTAAAAGAGTTAGAATACGAGAGTACAATTGTTAATCACGTTCGTATTTGTATTAATCCTAAACCTTATTGACCTATTTTCGAATGAAATAATTTTACGTGAAGTGATTAAAAACGAACATATCAGAAAATTCAGAGCATACCTTAATAAATTCATAGCATTTACTAATGAAATATTTTCAAATTAGTTGATCAACATAGAAAAATTATTGGAACCTTCGTGATTTTGATCTTGCATTTGAGCGTAACATAATGCTAAGGTATCACAATGCTCGTTGTTGTTCATTGCGGTAGTCCAAGTTTGAGCGCTGGTACTGTTTACTGTTTAGATTGCTTCAAAGTATTAAGGTCTAAATTTTGAAATTGTTTCATAGCTAATAATATGTGGACCAAGATCTAATTTCCTTAATGTATGTATTTTAAGTTATTTTGATGTGTTTCACTGGTAACGTGAGATTTCAAAATTATTTCCTGTGCATCCACAAGAAAAAATTGCTTTTTATATGTGCGTTTGTGTACACACATCAAAGTTACCATTCAAATTACTCTGCTATAATAAACAAGGATTAAGGTATAAAGAAGTTACATAAGTTGTTTGGTACCATTAAAATTACTATTTTGATTTACTTCTGCTGCGTTTCTTAAAATAGTGTGGATGAAAATGGGTGTATAACTGAATCAAGCTGCTGATTCATGCCAGCAAAGTCATGGTTCGAGCAAAATTTTAATTGAAAATATTTTTCTACCCTCAGATTTATTTGTGCTGATAGTTACTCTCTGGAAATTTTTGGTAACTTACTACTGCCAATTTTTTATGTGTTCGTGATTGTGCAAATTGTTTTCTGGGTTGGAAAATTTATTGATAACTATGTATAATAGCCTAAGCCAAGCTCTGGAAGGTCTATCTTGATAAATGTGAAGCATTCAATGCTCACTCATTGAATCCTAAGGTAATGTATCTTATTGGATCGAACAATTTCGACGTGACTTTCCTTCTGGTGGAAAGTATAACCTTGTGTAATCACTACAGGAAATTACTTTCTAGTAATATATCTGTCTGTGAAAATTATTTGTACATGCATATAAGGGTCAATTCTGAATTTAGGCCTTTCACGAAAATTAAAAATTCCGTTCCAAAGAATCACTATAGGAACACATTTAAAAACGTTTTATATGAATTACATTCTGCTCGCTGATGTGTTATTTTTGAGATTTAGCAATAATTACGTTCAGATAGGAATAACATTGTACGGTCAGTTACTTAGTCGCCGCATTGTTGGGTCACGCCCACTTTCCTGGCGGGACACGCCCACTTCTTAGCGGAAATTAGCAGCCTTGGTTTGGGTAAGTTAAGGTAAGCTATTTTAGGTTGATTCATGTGATTTTAGGTTGGTCTATATAACTAACCTAATATAACCTACCCTAACCTCACCCATCGTTGCGTTAATACCGCATTACAGCATATTTACGAGTCCGTTCCTTCACGTTCATATACGACGTTCTTATTACTTAAATGTTGAATCCCTTGAAAATAACGCATCAGCGAGCAGAATGTCCTTCATGTAAAACGTTTTTAAATGTGTCTCTTTAGTGATTCTTTAGAACGGAATTTTTAATCTCTGTGAAAGGCTTGAACTCAATATTGACCCATATCAGTTTTATATTTTTAGACAAACAGTTATTACAGATAAGGCATCAAAGAGAGCAGTTTCCAACTGCATAAAATAGTCAAAAATGATGAAGTTGGTTAGATCTTGTTTTAACATATGTGTTGACATAACAAATTCTATTCGGAGTCACCTCAGCTGTGTTTTTAGAGATGAGATGTGGTGTATTTCTGAGTCAAACTTTTAATGGACACTAGCAATCTCTTTGTGAAAAAGTTAAATTTAAAATTTTCTCACACCCACTCCAACTTATTTTTACTGATAGTTACTTTCTGATATGCCATTGCTAACATGCCACTACCTTTCTACAATGTCATTGCAGAAGCTCAAATTATGTTCAGGATTGCTTGTGCAGTAGAAGGATTAGAGGAATGTCATGAGCATTATTAATTCAGAAGATTGTTCTCAATCTAATGACAAATTTGAATTAGGTTGTCATAATTTTACACTTTACCAAATCATTCTAGTTCATCATGTGTTAAAGTAGTAATAAATTCATTGAACATATTTTTATGAAACAATGTCAATTGTAAAAAAATTCTCTAACTCTGTAGTTATAAAAAGCAAAATTTCTATATACGAACATCATGTTCAGGCTAAAATTGTTCAGAAATTTTTTTTCAGTCAAATTGATGAAATGCAAATCTAATACTCAAAGCTCCATCAGATAAAGTTATAATGTTGGAAATGACAGCACAAGAAAATGACTAGAAACTAAATTGGTACCACAGCAATATGTACTACTGTAGTAAGATTAGGTAACAGTATTAACATATTTTTAGTATTACACCCAGCGCAATACTGTTACCAACACCTTCTTATTTTACTTTTCAAAAGCTTAAGCTCAATTTAAAAAAGCTCAAGTTTAATTCAAAACAGATCAAGTTTAATTTTGAAATTTTCAAGTATATTTTAAAAAAGATCAAGTTAAAATTTCAAAAGCTTATGTTTCTAAAATTGTTTACCTATGTCTATGTACCTAACTTTTTATAATGTAAACTTGACCTTTTTTATTTCAAAATTGAGTGTTTTTAATTATAACTAGAGCGGTTCTAAATTGATCTTGATGTTTTTAAAATTGAACTTTAGTTTTTTAAATTAACTTGAGCATTTTTAAATCAAACTTGACCTTTTTAAAATTAAACTTGACCATTTTTAAATTGAACTTGACCTTTTTTAGATTGAACCTGAGTCTTTTAAAATTGAAATTGAGCTTTTTTAAATTGAACTTGAGGTTTTTCAAATTGAACTTGAGGTTTTTCAAATTGAACTTGAGGTCTTTCAAATTGAACTTGAGTTTTTTCAAATTGAACTTGAGGTTTTTAAAAATAAAGTTGACCGTTTAAAATGTAGGTGACCTATGAAAATGAAGTTGACCTTTTAAATTAAGTTAGCCTTTTAAAATGAAGTTGACATTTGGAAATGGAGTTGACCTTTTAAAATGAAGTTGACCTTTTAAAATTAAATGTGATCTTGTTTATATAAAACCTGAGCTTTTTATATAAAAATTGAGTTTATTAAATTAAAGGCAAAAAGATGTAGTCATACCAGTACTTATTGCTGTGGTACAAATTTGCTTCAAATCATTTTTTAGTGCTGTCATTTTCAAAATTAGCACTCTGTCTGATGTAGCTTTGAGTGTTAGATTTGCATTTTCTCTTTGTGACTGGAAATTTTGTACATAAATTTTCAGTCAGAGAATGATGTTTGTACATCAAACTATTGTTTTTTATGGACTACAGAGTTAGTGAATTTTTCAACTATTGACAGTGGATCAATAAAAATATGTTCAGTGAATTTCTTACTACTGTTTATACCGTGATGTTCTGGAAAGATTTTGTTTACGTTGAAAAGTTGGAAAAGAAATAATCTAGTTTTTCACACTTGCCCTGGCGTACTTGGTACTGTCTCCAAACCTTGAGTTAATGATTGATTAATTTCCGAGTCATCCAATAATGCAAATGAATGGAATAGCTCTTAGTTCCCTTTAATTTTCGGTCACTTCCTGATAAACGCTTCGACTTGTTCAGTAAATCTGTTTCATTTAACAGTCCAAATTCAATATGTGATACACCTATTGAAAACCGCATAGAGTCAATCAATTAAACTTAGGAAATTCAGTGAGTGAAATCCCTCTAGATTTGCTTGAGTCTGAAGCTAGAGACAAAAGTTCTTTTCATGCAATTTCTCCAATGAAGCCTTCGCTGATGCCTCAAGTAAACTAAGACCTGTCATGATGAAATGTGATGCATTTAACTCTAATGATTCAGCACTAATGCCTTATGTTGTTTTTTTGGACATTTCTTTCATTCCCATAACTGGGTTTCTACTAGGTAGTAAAGTAGTAAAAAGTAGACAAATTTGAAAAGCAGCAAAAAAGAAAGTAAAGAGTAGTAAAATTTGCCTAAGGCGTCTACATTACCTGTCACGGTTGTAAAAATTGTGAAGTTGGATAAATCACTGAAAATTGAGGGTAAAGTGCATGTGTATAAAAAGTTTAAAGGTTATTGAAATTTCATATCTCTCAGAATCAGATATTTGTTGAATTTTTTGGGAAAAATTCCTGTTAGGGGATTGGACAATTCTCCGGTGTTTACTAGTTTCCAGCCAGTTTTTTTTTTGCATATGATGAGCTGTTGCTCTCATTGTTGAAAAATGTTAAGACAGGGTCTTTGGCAAACATTTGTTAGGGTCCGTTTGGGATTGGGAGTGGGTGCATAAAAAATTTGGGCCATTTATTTGCAATTATGCGTTGGATGCTTCATATAGTAATTAATTTATATTTAGTATTTTGTGTATTAATCACCTTGAAATTGTCTTGAACCCATGTTATTGCGTGTATTTTTTAATCAAACTGCTCATTATAGGAAGATTTCTCACATCCTGAGCATTTGGACAACATTCATTATGTAAAAATTAGGAAGTCAATTTTTGCTGTTGAAAGTTGTAAAATGAATTGAACTTTGCAAATGAAATATCAGGAGACACCCTGCCAAATGTCTATGTTTGAATTGTTTTGATGTTTCTGTGGAAATGTTAAATTTCAAAATTAATTTCCTTCTAATAAGGAACATACACTGTACATTTATAACCACTGTACATTTATAACCAGAAATTGCTTTCCAGGAATATTATGTGTGGACTAAATTTGGAAAATCCAAGTTTGTTTATGAATAAGGATTGACACACAAACTCATAACAGAAATGACATCAAAGAGACCAGTTTCCAACTGTATTCAGTAGGCAACAAGGATAAGTTTTCAAAATATACTGTGAACATGTAATGTTGGTAAGTGATTGCACACATAAAATTTTTCATTACCAGAATGGATAACACATATTATGCTGTGATGGCTCTCTTTGCAGTACCTACCCTCAGAGACTAGGAATTATTGCACAAAGGCTGGACTGACTTGCCTATCCTCCGTTTATTTAAAATTTAACACTCCATGAAAACTATCTTGTGGAGGTAAAAGCGGCATGAATCTCGATCCTACTTAGATGTCTAAATATCTTGGTCATTCATTATTCAGTATGATACGGTGTGGTAAAGGTTTTTGAAACAGAGATTCATTCTCTTTGCAGTTAGGCAGTTCCCAGAATGGGGTGCGCATTTGATTTCGATTTATCACTCACAATAACATTGTCCATTTAATTTCTAGATGACGGAGCTTCAGCGTTGTGTGGGCATCAGTCTGCACGACACCAGCTCATCATGACGTCATGACGGTGGTGTGGCCTTGGAAATGTCCTACTCTGGGTTAGGACAAACTCGTCAACGGACGAAAATATTTTTTAAGGAGCATTCCACCTGTCAGTTAATATAAGGTTCGTGTAAGTTCATGCAGTTCTTTTCGTTAATTAACTAAAATATTTCCCCTCAGGGGGATATAACTATTGTATCTACGAGAATTAGCACCCATATTGGGAAAATGTGTGAGGGCCCGAGCTGAGAGTTACGAAGGCCTTTTTTTGTTGGAATGCATAGAATGTTTTTGTTATGTAAAGGACCACCAGTTTTCGGTTAATTGCTGTCCTGTTTTCTTCACCTACTACTGTCTTCTTCAACTTTTATCTTGTTTCATGAACTTCTTTCTCAACCCACTGTTTCCATGTCCCTTCTGCATAGATTCCGCGTTCCCTTCTCTCCCTACTAAATGGCGCCTCCCTCCTTCGTCTCATCGAAAAGCTCTTTTTAGCGGGTGATGCGACTATTGTATCTATGGGTATTAGCTCCCCCAGGGGGAAAATATGAGGGCCCGAGCAAAGAGCTAGTTAGGTCTTCTGTTTGATGAACTATAATGCATTTGTTTCGTTAAGGACCTTTTTTTTCGGTTCACTGCTGTCCTGTTTTCAGCACCTACATAATTTCTTCTCGAACTTCGATCTTTCTTCATGAACTTTTTACTCAACTAATTTTTTCCGTGCCTCTTCTGCATAAATTCCGCGTTCCCTTAACTCCATACTAAATGGTGCCTCCCTCCTTCCTCTCTTTGGATCACATTTATTTTGCTGCGGATAGGAAGGCTTAAACTAAGTGAAAATTCTCTTTCGTTATAGTTATGCAAATAAAGGGATTTATTGATGCAAATTTTTTGTACTAAAACTGGCAGATCGGTTGCAATGTTTGGAAACGTACTAGCATTGCAATGGGTTGAATCGATAATTTATTGCTGTTATGAATAATCTGTATTTTGTTCATGAATTGATTATTCTTCAATATATTTGTGTATAGCATGGACGTCAGTCCTCAATGTCACGTTTTAATTTCAGTTTGTTTTATCCGCACGACATCATTTGATTCAAATTCAACAAGCCAAATAGCTCCAAAGTTTCCTTTAAAAATTTATTTATCAAAAACTTCAATGCACAACTGTTCAAGTGGGTACCGAAATCAAGTGTTGTACTCAGAGTTAGGGTAATCGACTTATTCTCTGATTGCAGCCAAAGCCAGATGGGCCAAATGTTGCGATCACAAGTAGAGCTTGCCTGGCTTGCTCCGAACCCAGTGGTAGTTGGAACACAGTCATTCGGCAAATGGTAATTTATTTTAATTTGTTTTCATTTGCACAGTTGATATTTACTAATGTATTCCAATTTATCAGATTCTTTAGGTGCAGTCGGGTTTGATGAAGATAAGAAACTAAAGGCGTCAACCATCCAAGAGGTCCTGCGTCGTTGCAACGATTGTGCTGGCTCAGAGACGATGGATTGAATCAGAAAAGTCACCGGTGGAAACCAGTACACTTCCTCAAAGTCTACTTGCTTCTTCATCGCTTACTTTGACCGACTCTAAGTCGCCTTATTTGCTAGCTCCGTCGACATCAGGTTATGATACTCCTCCCTTCAGCTGGGTTTAGACGGAGGGTGCTTTCCCTGGGCAACGCTTTTTCTCCCTCCCCGCCTCTTCAAAAAAATCCCTAAACCCTCGATCTAATGCCTCCCACCATTTCTTCATGTGTGTCGTCGCTGTCACCCTTCATGCTGGAAAAACTCAGGGGCGACTGACTCGGCACTCTTAAAAGTATTGTGTATCTCTCAGTTGTTTTGCAGTCCTATTCTCACGCCTAATCCCAACCCAAAAAGTTTCCCCTGATCTAGAAATAAAGCGAGGGCTAAAGTTTTAACATTGATAGATTTATTGAAAGCACGGCGTCAGTGTAATTGTGTTTACTGTGCCTGTAAATATAATTTCTTTATAAAGAACTATCGCTTCTAGGTTGCCGACTTTGAAATGATCTGTTGCTGAAATAACTTTCTATTTAATTCAAAAGTTCCTGTTCACAATCGTTACGCATATTTTTCGCTGTCATGCTATTATAAACACTAGATGACTCGTGTTAGGACTTGGATATAATTTGTTTAACTCATTTCTGTAATTCTTTAATTCTTCACGAATACGATGCTGTTCTTGTGCCAGCCTCCGTGGAATAGTTCACAGGTTAAAAACATGAGGTATCGGTGTTACGAAAATTTTTGTGTCTGGAATGTCAAAAAAACGGATGTCAAAATAATATTTTCATTTACGAATTAATGAGTTCATTTGAAACTAGTCGTTACTGATCGTAAAACTTGATGTCGGATCTGTCCATCTATTTTCGGTAGCAAAAAGGACCCAATGTGTGTAGAATATCACCTTCGGATTTCATTTTTGTTTAATTGAACATGAAGTACCCAGTCGGAAATTTTGGTTGTATTTTTGGTGGAATATAGACGTCTATGGGAGATTAAGGTCGATCATGGTCAGTGAACCAAGTTGGTATAACTGTCAACCAAAATCTACCGTTAACTTTGGTTTATTTTGGTCGATGTT
>JACJUY010018723.1:0-10303 GCA_014220935.1 Platorchestia sp. MABIK
ACCCCCCCCCCCCGTTTTTACCCCCCACCTTCTTACCCCCCCATTTCTTTCAATACAGCCTCTTCTGTGCTTTACCTGGATCTGGACTTTGTGAGATTTTAATGGGAAATCTTCGATTTGGTAAGATTTTAATGGGTGAACTTCGATTTTGTTAGATTCTAATGGGTAAACTTCGATTTTGTTAGATTCTAATGGGTGAACTTCAATTTTGTAAGATTTTAATGGGTGAACTTCGATTTTGTTAGATTCTAATGGGTGAACTTCGATTTTGTTAGATTCTAATGGGTGAACTTCGATTTTGTGAGATTTTAATGGGTAAACTTCGATTTTGTGAGATTTTGTTGGGTAATCTTCGATTTTGTAGGATTTTAATGGGTAATCTATGATTATGGGAGATTTTAATGGGTAATCTTTGATTTTGTGAGATTTGAATGGGTAATCTTCGATGTTGTGAGATATTAATGAGTAAATTTTTATTTTTACAAGATTGAAAAAATTAGTTTGTCATATCACGAAGTTTTAATGATCTTGTGAGATTTAAATGGGTAATTTTCGATTCTGTGAGATTTTATTGGGCAAACTTCGATTTGGGGAGATTTTAATGGGTAAATCTTTATTTTTAGTAGATTGAAATAGGTAGTTTTTCGTTTCACGAAGTAAGATTTTGTGAGATTTTAATGAGTAAACTTTGATTGTTATGATTTTAATAAGTAAATCTCTATTTTTATTGCATTTAAATAGGTAAACACCTATTTTGTTAGATTTTAATGAGCAATCTTCGGTTTGGTGAGATTCTAAATTTGGATTTCAAAGAGTAATCTTCGTTTTTTTGAGATTTTAATGCATAAATCCCTATTTTATTAAATTGTAATTATTGAATTTTCATTTCAAAGAGTTTAATGATCTTGAGTGGTTTTAAAGGGCAATCTTCGGTTTTGTGGAATTTTGATGGGTAATCTTTGATTTTGGGAACTTTCAATAGATAAATCTTTATATATGTAAAATGGAAATAGGTGGTTTTTCATTTTACGAAGTTTCATTGATTTTTTTGAGATTTTTACGGGTAATCTTCGATTCTGTGGGAATTTAAGGGTTAAATCTCTATTTTTGCGAGATTTATAAGAGTAGTTTTTCATTTTGCGAACTTTTAATCTATGATTCTCGATTTCGTGAAGTTTTAATGGTTAATTTGAAAATTAATGAAATTTTAAAGGATAATTTTCAACTTTGCGGAATCTTAATGGGTAATCTTCATTTTTGTGAGATTTTAATGGGTTATTTTCGATTGCGTAAAACTTTAATGCATGATCATTAATTTTGTACAATTTCAATGGGCAGTTTTTCATTTTACTAAGTTTTATAGGAAAAGTTTACATGTTGAATAAGTTCTACATAATCGTAACTTTGCAATAATCATAAAACACAATCGCTTCAGGAACATTTTATGTATTGCCTTCCATTTTATTAGATGATACGTACCCTTAAGGCATGTGTAAGACTAGAAAAATCTTTTTAAATGCACAAACTTTGAATTTAATAGACCTTAATATACCTTAAAATAACTGAATGGAATGATTAAGTTAATAATGAAATTAATTTTAAGTAGAGTAATAATAATCAGGCACAATTGGTTAATACCGCAAAATCCATTACTCAACTAATCTTATTAATTATGTATCACCTCTACATATTCCTAACGCTACAATATTTTTTCTGTTATATTATCTGTTAAATATTATGTATATTTTAGCGTACCTTTTTTAAGCTGTTACTTATTATATACATTTTATTTTATACATGTTTCTTCCCATAAAATAATTTGTAGTACTTAATGTGTTTGATGTAGTTCACATTCCTTTGAAGTTTTTTATTTTACACAAATGTGAGCATTTGTTGCTGAGAATTATTTTCGATGAAAATAATCGAAAATTTCACAAAATTTCCTTGAATAATGAGGAAGTATTTAAAGATTTTGAGAAATTTCCGTGAATATTACGGAGTGTTTAGAGATTTTACGAAATTTCTTTAAATATTTTGAAAGTAATCGGAGATTTTACAAAATTTCCATGAAAAATGAGGAAGAATTTAGAGATTTCACGAAATTTCTATAAACATTATGGAAGTAAAATTCACCTAAGATTTTACAGAAGTACGATGAAAAATAATATTTTGAACGATTTGTATCTCTTTATGTTGTGAAGGCAATATTTATGGATATTTAATACTATGTATAATCTATTTATGATTTATTAACGAGTAATCCCATATTTCATTAGATTCCGGGTTGTGCCAAAAAGAACTGAGCAGATTTTTGCAGATATATTTAGCAGATTATTTTGCATTAAACTAATTAATAATAACTAATTCTGTGATTTTAATAACTAATGAAGCGATTTTTGCTCTATTTAAAGTTATCGTGAATCATTCTAGATTTATAAGATTATTAATGCTTAACTTTTGTAAGAAATTTTATATTTTATGAAATTTTATGCGTACTTGCAAAAGTGGAATGTTATTTTATAATTCTGATTATTTCATTATGATTGTGTTATTTTTATCTTGTTTTATGATCAAAATTATTTGTTTTTATTTGATTATGTTTTTTTAGGATTACATTATTTTGATGCAGTTTTTATGAATGTGATTACTTTTCATTCACATACTTCTGAATATTTTACCATGATTGTGTTATATTTATGTTTTTTTCTTGAATTATGATTATTTTCCACGATTATAGGCTTTATTATTACGATTATTTTCTACGATTTGGAAAGACGGTAATGGGCAATTAAATTGCAGATTTTATTAGATTTAGGCTCGGACTTGAAAACCGTCAGGCATTTGGTGGTTTTGAATGGTTTCAATTTTATTATATGTTTTTTATGGTCTTTATGGGTTTTAATTGTCTTATACAGTTTTAATGGCTTTACATAATATTAATGGTTATAAATACTTTCGATGATCTTCAATGGTTTTAATAGTTTGAAACTATTAAAGGGTTTTATTTGGTTTTAATGATTAAGTAGTTTTATCGGTTATAAGTAGTTTAATGGTTTTTTGTTAAACTCAAAAATAGGTACACTAGGTCAAACTCAATAGCAGGTACATTAAATCAAAAAAGTAGGTAGACAAGGTCAATCTCATTATAGGTACACTGAGTGAAATTCAAAAAAACGTCAATTTCAAATACGTACAGAACTCAAGTTCCACCAAGTCAAAATAGGTACATTAGGTCAAACTGAAAACAGGTCCTCTAGGTCAAAATAGAAGGTTGACTAGGTCAAACTCAAAAGTAGATACACTAGGTCTAGTTCTAGCAAGTCAAAATAAGTACCCTAGGTCAAGCATAAATCGGATAAATTAAAATAGGTACGCAATGTCTACTTCATCCGAATCAAAATAGGTACACTAGGTCAAACCAAAAATAGGTCGAGTCAAAATAGATACACAAGGTCAAACCAAAAATAGGTCAAGTCATAATAACTACACTAAATCAAAGTAAAATAGGTCAAATCAAAATAGGTGCAATAGGTGAACCTAAAAATAGGTCTAGTCAAATTAGGTGAACTAGGTCATATACAAAATAGGTGCTATAGGTCAAGTCAAAATAGGTACATTTGGTCTAGCTCTCCCAAGTCAAAATAAGTACACTAGGTCAAACTAAAAATAGGGTCAAACTCAAAAATAGGTACGCTAGGTCAAACTAAAAAGTAGGGACACTAGGTCTACAAAGTTTTCCGAGTCAAAATAGTGTAGGTACACTAGGTGAAACGAAAAATAGATCAAGTCAAAATAGGTACACTACGTCTTCTTAGATTTCCCAATTCAAAATAGGTGCACTAGGTCAAAATCTAAAATAGGTACACTAGGTTAAACCATAAATAGGTCAAGTCAAGATAGGTAAACTTGGTTGAGCTAAAAAAAGGTCAAGTCATAATAAGTACACTAGGTTAAACCAAAAATAGGTACACTTGGGTAAACCAAAAATAGGTCAAGTTAAAATAAGAACACTAAGTCAATCTAAAAGTAATAATAAAATAAATACACTAGGTCAAACCAAAAGAAGGTTAAGTCAAAATGGGTACACTAGGTCAAACCAAAATAAGTATATTCAAAATAGATGCACAATGTCAAACTAATAATAGGTCTAGTCAAAATAGCTTCACTAGGTCAAAATAATAATAAGTCAAGTTTAAATAATTGTAATACTTCAAATCAAAAACTTGTCGAGTCAAAACAGGTGCACTAGGTCAAGTCAAAATAGGTACACTAGGTTAAACTAAAAATAGGTCAAGTCAAAATAGGTACACTAGGTTAAACTAAAAATAGGTCAAGTCAAAATAGGTACACTAGGTTAAACTAAAAATAGGTCAAGTCAAAATAGGAAAACTAGGTTAAACTAAAAATAGATCATGTCAAAATAGGGAAACTAGGTTAAACCAAAAATAGGTCAAGTCAAAATAGGTACACTGGGTCAAACTAAAAATAGGTCCATTCAAAATAGGTACACTAGGTTAAACCAAAAATAGGTCAAGTCAAAATAGGTACACTAGGTCAAGCTCCACCAGGAAGCAGCACGGAGGGACCCACCTGACCTACTGAGAGATGGTCAGTTTCCTGCGTATTTTTGTGTTCCCTTTTGTCTGCAGCCGCGCAGGTGGACGGTCCCATGGCCTCAATGGGGGAATTAGGGAAGGTCGTCAGTGCGTGAGGTAATGAATGGGCTTTTTGTTTTGATTTTGGGCCTTCGGATGCCAAAGACATTGGGATTTTTGTTTTGATTTTTGGGCCATATGAGGCTAAAGGCATAGGGATTTTTGTTTGGATTTTGGGCTTTGGGATACCAAAGACACCGGGATTTGGTTTTGATTTTGGATTTTTTGACGCCAAAGACACTGGGAAAAACGGTGTTGGGGAAAGGTTATGATAGGAAAGACACTAGGAAGAATATTTTGAAAAAGGTTGTGATACCAAAGACACTCTGAAGAAAATTTTGGAAAAGGTTGGGATGCAAAAACGGGGAAAAAGAATTTTGGGAATATGTTGTGATGTAAAAAGGGAAGAGAGGATTTTGGGAAAAGGGTATGATGGGAAAAACACTGGGTAGAATATTTGGGCAAAGGTTGTGATGTGAAAAGGGAAAAAAGTTTCAGGAAAAGGTTGTGCTGCAAAAGACGCTTGGCAAAGAAAAGGTCTTCGTGGAAGTTTTTAGAAAAATTGAATTAAGAAGGTTGTGTATGTTTGGCAAACAAATATAACTTGATGACTACTGAAGTCATATACAGTAATAAATAGTACGTAATATTATCTGAAGCTATTAAAAGATATAATTGAATTTAAATCACAGTCTACAGATTCCGTTGCATGGTTTCAATAATTAAGACGAGCTCATTGCGTTAAACTCTGATTATTTTTAATCAAAATATAATTCAAATAGAGTATGCACATAAATAAAATTATTTTTATTAACTGAATAATGGGAATGGATGTAACAATTTCTATTTCCGCTTACATTCATTTAAATCAATTTTATTTTCGCAACATTCATTTTCGATACTTCAAATTAGGGAATTTCCTTTTTCATTAATCCGATTTCGCGTTTGAATTTTATCAATTATTTTCCAGAATGTCTAATTTTCTTTCTTTCTATCTCCGGAATCCCAACATCATGAGCTGCAATTTCAAATTTAAATTTCCTGCATCCCATTTTCATTAATTTGGCTTCCTTAATTTTATGTTTTTCCTCATTTTATTCCAAAATTCCCGTTGTTTATCATATTTTATGTTCACAATTCTCCTACTTTCAATTTTCGTATTTTAAAACTCCCTCAAGTGTATTCTTCTGAATTTCAATGAGGAAAAATCACATATATTCCAATTTTTTTTAATCATCCCCCCTCACCCTAACCCCTATTCTTCAAGCCCCTCTTTCCCCTCTCCATTCCTCCTCTTTCCATTTTTTCACCTCTTTTCTTTTGACCTTCCTTCTACCTTCTCCTTTTTACTTCCACCCCCTCATCCTACTCCCTTTCTTCTTCTCCTTTACCCCCACATTCTACCTTCTCCCCTTTTCTTCTAAGCCTCCTTCTACCTTCTCTTCCTCCATTTACTCTCTCCCTTTTCTTCTACCCCCTCCTTCTACCGTCTCCCCTTTTCTTCTACCCCCTCTTTTTCTCCCCCATCCCCTCCCCATCCCCAAGCCACCTGAGGAGTCACGAGAATTTCTTTAATGAGAACAAAGGTGACAATGCGCATTGTTTTTTGGCCTTTGTTTAACATATCTTAATGAACAAAGGCATTGTGGCTCACAAAATGCCGGGTGTCGCAGAAACAATACGCGCACGTTGTGCTTTTGTACAATTGTGCGGTATTTAGCTCATGGTGTTCGTTTATTGTGCACATGATAATATGTTTATTGTGTGGGTAATAATATGTGTTTTGTGCTGTATGATAAGTTTATTGTGTGGTAAATACAATATGTAATTAACAGTGCGCGTGTGCGCACTTGTGTGTGTGTGTTGTTATGTGTGCGAGAGCTTTAAAGTGGCTTTTGGGACTTGAAAAGTGGGATCTAAAACGAAATTGTTTTTTTTAAATGCATGTGATCTTTATTGTAGCTTTTGGGACTTGAAAAGTGGGATTTAAAACGAAATTAAGTTTTTGGAATGCATGTGAACTTTAAAGTGGCTTTTTGAATTAAAAAAAAAGAATTTCATACGTAAATTTTATTTTTAATTGTATGTAAACTTTAAAATCGCTATTGGGACTTAAAAAGAAAGTAGGATTTAAAAAGAAACATTTTTTCTAGTGCTATTCTTAGGGAATAAGGCTTAAAGGTTCTTTTAGGGCTTAAAAAAAGTAGAATTTAAATCGAAATATACATATTTTTACGTGCGCGCTTTTTGTCTTAGGGAATGAAGTTTAAATTGCTTTTTGGGATTTTAAAAATGGGATTTAAACTAAAATTTTTACCTTAAATTCCTCATCTTGGAAATGGGTTTTGTACTTATTGAACTCTTATTTAAAATACCTTCTGGGAGAATGATGTTTTTAATTGGGATTAAGGGCAGAAAAAAGTTATTTAACGACTTTTTTGCATGAAATAGTAGAGGTTATGTTTGTATGGCTTCGGATTATATGTTTTTTTTCAACCTAAAAAAATTATTCAAAATTCCATTTTTGAGCAAATTTTCTTGCTTGGATAAATTAATGATTAAAGTTTGAGTGATATTAATTAAAACATTGAAATTCTTAACTGGCTTTTCATTCTAAAAATTTAAAAAATAGATTATTGCCATTGAGGCAATAATTGATACATTAAAGAAAACGATTAATGCAATAACGACAGTTCTCAATCCTATAAAATAATTATTAACATCTAGTAAGTAATTTTATTCACATAGCTTTATAGTCTCCCAAATCTTCATTTCCAAAACCATGAGATGCAATTTTCGCACACGAGATTAAAAAATTTAAAATAATAAAATTAATAAAAAATGGAACACAAAAAAAATTGAAAATAAAAGATTAAAATAGAAAAGATGGGAAAAAACATGAAAAAGCGTGTACTACATTTACATATGTGGGAAAAACGTGAAATTATGTTTTTTTTGCATAGGTTTTTACGCCTTGAACATTTGTGTATTTATATCTTTTGTAACGCGGGTGTGAACCGGTGTATGTGATGTAACTGGCTGGTGTGACTGGCTGGTGTAACTGGCTGGTGTGACTGGCTGGTGTGACTGGCTGGTGTGACTGGCTGGTGTGACTGGCTGGTGTGACTGGCTGGTGTGACTGGCTGGTGTGACTGGAGGCTCCCAAATTTGATGCATTTGGAACTTGAGCCAAGCAATAGACTTTATTTATGTACGTTCAGAATAGGTTTTTATATTTTATTTATATCTATTCATGATATATATATGTCATTAACTTGGAAGAATTCACTCATTTCACGTTCATTTCTCATTCATTTCGCACGCGTTATGCTTTAATTATATGAGTAAATTCAAATTCATTCCCATAATTGCAAAAAAAATGTTGTGAGATTGTTAAGTTTAAATTTGCTTTAAATGACTCCCTAAAAAATTAAACTTAAGCAAAATTATTTTTATCGTCAAAAAATCCAGGTGACGATCACTATCATTAAATATGTTTAATAATGATAAAAAACTTATCACTATCATTAATTGTGTTCATTAACGATAAATAATTATCATAATCAATAATTCTGGTCATTAACGATAAATAACACAGCATTAATATCATTGTAATTATAATTTTCTACATCATACATAACTACTCACTATCATTGTCGCTGCATTTCTTATATGAACACCCAATGTCAAGGCCTTTATTGACTATTTTCAATTTCGAGATAACGATACTAATTAAATGATAATATATAAATACAACTTCAAAGTAAATGTAATGAGTAATTTTAATTTCAAAGTAATGATGATAAATAATGATAATAAATAGTATGTATCAATTTCAAATTGATGATAATAAATAATTTTAATGAAAGGTACCAATTGTAAAGTAACGATAATGATTAAATGATTAAAAATTGTCCCAATTTGTAAATGAAGATGATGAATAATTTCAATTTCGAAATAAGGATTATAGATGTAAATAAGAAAAAAACGTAAATTTCAAATCAATGATAGTAAATAACTTTACTAAATATTTCCAATTTCAAAACAACCATACGAAATAGTCTCAATTTCAAAATATCTTTACTAAATATTTCAATTTCAAAATAACCATACGAAATAGTTTCAATTTCAAAATAACTTTACCAAATAGTTCCAATTTAAAAATAACCATACGAAATAGTTTCAATTTCAAAATAACTTTACTAAATAGTTCCAATTTCAAAATAACCATACGAAATAGTTTCAATTTTAAAATAACTTTACTAAATAGTTCCAATTTCAAAATAACCATACGAAATAGTTTCAATTTCAAAATAACTTTACTAAATAGTTCCAATTTCAAAATAACCATACGAAATAGCCTCAATTTCAAAATAACTTTACTAAATAGTTCCAATTTGAAAAAATGGAATAAGTGGTTCCATTTTCAAAATAATCGAACCAAATAAAATTCAACATTCAAAATAGTTCTAATTTCCAAATAACAACACCAGAGCCTCAATTTCAACACAAGAATAACCAACACATGCTAATTACACATAATCCCAGTATGTACGTACACACAACACAAATGCCTTTATTCCCGTTCCAGTGCCCAAACTCCTGCAATTCCCATTAACATTCCTGGAGTTCCTTGGGGACTGTTGCTGTAGGATCCGCCGTGTTGTGAGGGTGTGTCCTAGCCTGCATGTTCAGGATCTTACATAAGGATACCCTGGATGTGTTTGTTTATGTATTTGTGTATTTGTCTTATACCCTTGGTGTGTTTCTTTATGTTTAATTTTATATATATGTATCATAGCATTGGTGGGTTTGTTTATGTATTTATATGTTTGTGTTGTACCCTTGGTGTGTTTATTTCCTTATATATATAAAAGTGTTATACCCTCGGTGGGTTTATTTATTTGTTCATAATTTTAAATATTAATAAATTAATATATTTATGTATCATAACCTCAGTATATTCATTTATTTGTAAATTTCAATATATGTATCAAAACCCAGGTGTATTTATTTTTTTATTTAAAATTTTATATACATGCATCATACCCTTAGTGTGTTTATTTATTTTAATTGTATATATTTGATTCACACCCTCATTGTGTTCATTTATTTATAAGTGGATGTATTTGTTTGGTGTCTGTCTAAATGTGCGCAATAACACCCTAGGTGTGTTTGTTCAGAAATTTATGTACTTGTATAATACCCTCGGCGTGTGCATTTGTCTGTAAATTTTTTTATAAATATCATACCCTTAGTGTCTTTGTTTATTTATTTATATTCAAGTGTCTCACCCTTGGTCTGTTTATTTATTTAAAAATTCCACAAGGATCTATCCAATGCCCTATATTACGGATATTATCCTTCCCACCAAATATTAAGGATATTGCAATTAACAAACAGGATTTGGTATTCTACTACGACTCAGTATCCTACCAGGATTCTGTATCCTTCATTCTTTAATACAAGGTGTTCCGCAAGGATCTATCCTATGCCCCAGTTTTAAGGATATTTTCAAATCATACAATCATCCCAACATTAGGATGTCATAACTTACACCTAGAATTTGGTATCCTACCAGGACACTAGGTACCCTACCAGGACACTAGGTATCCTACCAGGACACTAGGTATCCTACCAGGACACTA
>JACJUY010018727.1:0-10299 GCA_014220935.1 Platorchestia sp. MABIK
GTCACCACTTTTATGCAACGGTTTAATAATGGAGTGTTTCCATTGGTTTGGAAACGTTTTGGTTGCTATTGATGTATTAATTATCAGACGAATCCATGGTGCTGTGACTGGGAAACTGTCTTTGATGTATTGGAGACTGATACCGTCATGTCCAACTGCCAAAAACCCCAATGGATGCTGATGATGTGCAAATCGCCATGGCAAGTTCCATAGCAAATTTGAAAGAAACACAAATCAACGCTGAAAACCTTCTAAGGAACCTGAAATTGTGGTATGGCCAAAATTGCCTCAATTTTAACGCAAGTCAAACGCAATGCATTATTTTTGCAACAAAGAATGCGATCAGAAACACACCAGAATTTACGCTAACATTTGGAGGCGATAAAATCGAGCCAGTAAATATGGCTAAAAATTTTGGTGTTTGATTTGACAAAAATATGACTTTCAAACCACACGTAAAAACAATATGCAACAAAATTAGCGGAACCTTCACATTCTTTTATAGCAATAAGAACACACTTGACGAAAAATCTAGGTTATTGGTGATTCAGACTTTAGTAATATCGCGTTTGGACTACTGTAGTCGAGTCTGGGGAAATATACCTCAATTCAATACCTTCAAAAAGAATTGCAAAAATGCACGAACTTCGCTGCCAAAATACTATGCAAAGGTAATTTCAAGAAACGCGATCGTGCAACCTCTCTTTTAAGAAAACTTGGTTGCACCCCAATACAAGACAGATTCATAGTACAAAAAGCTCGACAAGTTTTCTAATTTCTGTACCTCCCTCAGAGTAATGTAGATGTAAAAATTTTCCATCCAATATTCTGGGCCGAAAAACAAATCGGAGGAATATTATTTCTGTAAGTTACCGTTCATCTGACGTTCATCTTTTGTGGATTAGGCTACCCCAGCATATAATAAAACTCTAAAACTGTTGAAGAATTCAAGCAGAATGTGTCACGTCGTTTCGCATTTCTGTCAAAAGGAACACTGCGCTGCAACACTTCGGTGTGAATGCAAACTATACGATCGACCGATTGTCTTAAATTTACTCATAGCTACGTAGGAGTCAGCATTTCAAACTGTGCGAAGTTGAGACGCCCATACTTATTCTAGCCGACTTTGTAAATTTCTTACTATACCCACTATGAAAACCTAGCACGTAGCCTGTAAAGTACAGTTGATTGTGAAACCATAATTAGGTTCATATGTAGCCATGTGTAAATATTTTGTAACTATTTGTAATATCAAGTAATATCAATCTATCACTGTCTGTATTTATCGCAAGTACGCATGTCCGTATGTTGTAAAAGAGAATACCAAGAGGATGAGAAACCTTAAATGTTTTTTGTTGTTGCTCTCAAAGTGTAATCCGATTTTCCTGAAAATTCTGTTAGAAAATTAGAAATTAGCTCATTTTCGCGTTCGCTAAGTCATTTCAATTTAAATCTCAATTATTTCTACCGATTATAATGAGCAATACAGCTGTCAGTTATTGTAGCAGGACGAAGGTTGAAGTTTTTCTTCAAATTTTCAAAATAAGCCATGGATTAACTGGCCTCCTCTGAATGTTTTCTTTTCAAATATTCTTTAAGCCTTGATGGTTTCATTGATTCGTTAGAAAAAGTGCTGTTGCAAATAAGACACATTGATCATTTTTTATCATGAGGGCTTTTTACAAAGCCATAAGCCATGTAGTCCTCCAAATATTGTCTAAATTTCATTGTTGTTGCTATAATGAGGGGAAAATAATTTCAAATAATGCTATAATGAGTGGCACTTGGCACCGTTGAATGAGTTGATATTTAGTTATGCAAATTTCTAATTCGCATCAAGCATTCAGTACTGCATTTTTAATGTAAACGTAAAACTTGATCGAGCGGAAGAAGCAAAGCAGTTAATAACTACATACATCCGTGAGGAACACGTAATCTACGATCCACACTCAAGCAACTGCAAAAGCAACCTAAAGGCAAGTACTCACTTGTAGACATGTTGCGCGATGTGTCTATAGACATAGTCTACTGACCGTCTATAGAATCCATTTTTACCTCGTCTAGCGTCCACACTACGATTTTAATTTCTCGCTTAGGTTTTGACAGTAAATCATGGAGGACATTGCTTTGTGCGGAGTGAGTTCCTGCTTGGCGCTAATTGCTGGTGAAAGAACGAGAAAACATAAACGTTGGTGAAGTCGCGAAGTGTTTGCAGAAGGACCTAGATTCGCTTGGAGGAAGACTGGGAAGTCCGATTTGTATCCAGGGTGGCCAGATAAATCCGTCAGCTAATGGTCACATTTTACGAGGAAAAAAGGCAAAAATGGCCACTTTAAGATATATTGACATTTGATTAATACAAAATCACAATACTAATTAACTTGATGCATTGACAATATCATGACGAAAGTACCTCCTCGAGATATAGCAGGTCCTCTGTTTCTTGAGTCGTACGATATAGGTAAAAATTGCCCAGTACATTTTCTCATGGCCGCGTCGTTCAAAAATGCCAATTTTATGCTTCGTTTCAGATGAGCATCGTTTCAGATGCCACACACTAGCAAAACGTGGCACAACATGTCTACCTTCGCATGCTGTCTTCCATTCCGATCGGGAACCATAGACCTGCGACTTTTCGCCTAGTAACAGACTCGCAGACGACGGTTGGTCTATAGACGTGCCTAGGTAGACAACGCTAGACAGGTCTCAGAGGCCAAAATCGCGCAACATCTCTTCAAGTCAGTACGCGCCTTAGGCCGCGGCCAGACAAACAGCAGTGAAGCAGGGCTGAGCAGAGCAGTTTCGACCCTCTGGTAGCTGCTAGCTGACGCTAGTAAGTTTGGCGGCCAAACAAACAGCAGTGGCAGTCCTGAGTCCGCAGCAGTTGCAATTTTGGCTCCACGAGAGCGCTACTCTGTCACTGTAGTTAACTCTAATTTTGCTTCTTAAATGACTATAAAACTGGCACTATTTCATCCAACTAAATTTTTTAATATATACTACTTTACTATGCATTATCTTGTTAGCATTACAAGTACATCCGTACACTGTCGTATAGTACGTTTGATTTCCCTGTGATATTTCTACCCACAATGATTGAATTGGCTTTGATACTGTTTTATAACTGCTCCCGGAAATTCCACAAATTAATTGCATGACATGCAAGTTGTGATGGCTGATAGAATAATCATGCAAATAATTCATTGACGAATGACTTGAAACCCTATAAATACTTAAATCTGAATTATTTTGCGGTGCTTTACGTGTAGATACATTACAGAATAAGGAACTCATTCGTTCAAGCGTATAAAGATATTTATGTATTTATGACAATAACAACCCGTATATAAAATTAATAAATTGTTAAACAATTTCAAACTGTAAAATGATCTTTTGTATTTGGCTTGCGGCGCTAAGTTTCAATTCAATTGTTATTTTCCCGTAGAGCGCGAACATCACAACCGTTTTTGGAGAAACTAATAATAGTTTTTCAGTTGCATGCTTTCAAAGTTATTTTTACCTCCAACAGATGACCTAACCTGTGTTTCCTCAGTATAACTTAGGAGAAAACTGATTAATGATTATAACTAAAAAATTATCATTGATATGAAATATTCGGCATTGGTACGCTCTAAGTGTAGGTATTGACAAAGAAAATGCTTGATTTAGTAAAGTTTTTCGATTTATGTGGTGGAAAATACCTATATACGTATAAATTACCGTAAAAGCCCACCTACCACTAACTTCCATAGCGTCTGCTATAAATGACCATTGTTCATTAACATAGTTATGATCGAAATATGAGATGCACCCCCGATCGCAGGAATAGCTTGCATCGAGGAGATCAGAAGTTTGACATCCTCCCGTACGAGCTCTGGCGTGCAACTGGCCGCTAGCTCCCGAGCGGTGTTTTATCATCCAAGATAAAACGCTGCTACCGCTTGCTCAGGACAGCGCTGTCCCATCCTGCTTCCTGCTACTTCTCTGGCCACCGTAATAGGAATACCACTAACATAAAACACCGCGCCGGGTCTGCTCTGCTCTGCCCTGCTCCACTGCTGTTTGTCTGGCCGCGGCCTCAAGCATAGGAGCATAAGCGTCATCAGCACATGTTGCGTCGTGTACTGTAGGGTTGCCAGATTATGAGATTTTTAGAGAATTGCAACCAACACACATATAGAAATATATATTTATTCTGAAAGTTTTTGAGCTTAAAACAATATTGAATCGTCATATATATTGGATATTCTTGTTATTACTTTCGTGAAAGTTAGAACCAATATTTGTGACGTTTTTTGACCCCTTAGCTCAAAAAACGCCTAGGGGCGATATCGCCCCCGTTGAGAATGACCGATTTAAATCATCCTTTCGGATTCAGTAATTTTTCAATCATTGACTCAGCGAACAACGTAATATATCGAAGAATCCTGGTATATACATACAAAAAAAGCCCTAAATACAGATCAAACGAGGCTACATGCAAATCTCACCTCAGTCCCATGTAATCCTGCTTGAGTCTGCAAACTAAAATCGAAGCGAAAACCGTTGGTTATATTTAGGTGGCCTATGTATTCGCCTTTTCTTGGCCTTCATTTCTTATTTCAGAAAGGTATGCTTAACCATTGTAATTATCGAGTCGTACATACAACTCTTATTACTAAAGGTTAACAAGTGTAAGTATTGTAAGTTCTTGGGACTTTCGAAAATCAATCACGTACACGCACACACTCAAGCATTCAACGGGTCAAACTGTAAGGCCAGAAAGTAAATGACAAATAATAAGAATAATGTGAATAATATGGTTAGAGGACTTATTTTTCGTCGTAGCGTCGAACCCACGGTGTTTTGCCACGATGAATTTGTGTAGAAGCAGTTTGTCTTGCATTGAAAGCCGGTACAGACCAGCCACGATAGGTACAAAATATACCACTCAAATACTCAAGGGCACAAGCAAGTATGTGGCTCAAAAGGGTCAGGTCGTGCTGGCACAAGGCCAACTTTCCGTCAGCTCGGCCGCCTTCAGACACAGCTTTTTGACCCGCTGTCTCGAGCGACCGTACGTCGTTACTCGAGAACTCTCGCAACGGCATCAGGAAATTTTTGAGGAAAAATCATCACATTTAAAAAATGAAGCGTTTATGCAATCCTGAAAGATGCTCTTTTTATTTTGATTACCTTACTAATGCAATATTTTCCATGTGGCACCCCTGAGCGTAGAAAAAATCGACGCGATTACACAGGCTGTTCATTACAGCGCTGGTAAGATCTGGTCGAAGTCGCTAAATTTCTACTTCGATGGATCCTTTGAGTCAGTGTATATTTGAAGGCTTTTTCACCGCAGATACTGTCTTTTGAGAGTCTTTTGGAGATCCTAAAATATTAATGCCTTACTTAAAAACCTACGAGGTTCAGTTTTAAATGTTTTGCAGCTAGAGAGTACACAATCACAAGTCAGGTCAATGTTCTAACCAGGGTTGAGGAGTCGGAGTCGCCGGAGTAGCATGTTTTAGGGTGGAGTCGGAGTCGGAGTCGCTTTTCTGAATGTGTGTGGAGTCGGAGTCGGAGTCGCATTTCCGAATGTGGTGGAGTCGGAGTCGGAGTCGAAGTCGTTCATTCGGATTTGGTGGAGTCGAGGTTGGAGTCGCTATTTTTTAGTGTCTTTGATTCTAATTTTTGCAAAAATTATTCATAATAGTCTAAAACCGAAAGTAAACCAATCAGAGTTAAATAACTTTACTGAAACGCTACAAAAATACGCAATGTTTTTGTTGATTATTTTGTTCGAGGTTCGAAACAGCGTATTCATACCTATCACTTAATACGATCAATGGTCATTGATATCAATGGTCACTGTGGGTTCGCACACATATATATGTGATACCCACTAGTGAGAGGTATTATTTTCGTACTGGAGCAATAATGCATTTATTACAATGAAAAAGCCGGAATTAGTAATTGAAAGCAACGCAAATTCATTCTGTTTGTTTCTGTTTCTCTCATTCCCCTTCAATTAGTACACAGGATCTAGAAACTAGTAGTTAATGTGTTTTAAGTTACTTGCAAAACAGCTCAGCTGAATTAATACATTGTACTCACGTAAAGCCGGGTAACTCTGTACGCTCTTACTGAGTCTATATTCTATACCAGTGGTTCCTTAAAATGATTTTTGCAAGTCTTTCTTTTGATGTTGCTTTGGTGTATTGATTGATAATGACTAGTCTTTGCAGTAACCAAAAGTTGTGTTGTGATCATAAATATTTCTAGTCTTTAGGTTAGGATATATTGATAATGACCAGAGTTTGCCAAAAAGCTGAAGCTATGGTCTGATACATAAAGAGTTCTAGTTTTCAGGTTACGTAATGGCTGTTGATTATGAAAATTCAATTATCTTATTTTCATGTTAATAACTGTAATATTAGTTGATTTTTTCAGCTATTTGTAGTACCTATGTACTTCAAATTTATTTCTTGGTTTTGTCTACTTCCTTGTCTTTAGGTCAAGTTAACATGCATTAATAATGAAAATTTCTGCTCATTTCAAAAGTTGTTCCTTGAAATTTGTTTGGTTCTTCGAGAGTTAAATTGTATTCTATCATTTTATTTTCATGTTTAATTTTTATCTTCTTATCACTCCCAAGTTTCTAAGTACGCGCACGCTGAAATGGGGATTTTCATAATTATGTTTTCACAATTTTAAAAACTGAAATAGTGTCTATTTCTCAGCATTATATGATTGGTGACTTTTTCTTAAGAAAGTTTTGGAAGTTTTGTCAGGTTATCAAAATCGGTATTGCGACACTTGCAAAAATAAAATTCAATGTGAAAGAGCTGCAATGAAAATATTATCACAACACTAGCAATTACATCACTTAGTTACACGCATATTGTAACTGAAAGCAATGCATTATATCTGCTGCAATGATTGTTGCATTTATGCGATCGTACAAATTTTCTTGCTGGAAACGTTCCAAAAAGCACCAAAAAATACAAAATGAATAGAACGTGGGCGTTTATTAAAATAAGAAAGTGTCAAATACATAGTAAAAAGTCAAACGAAAATGAAAGACAGTGTACATATATATTACACGCATATACATATGCATATACAGTGTACATATACAGATATTTTACACGCAGAGAAGCTAAAAGTGGCTTTTATTCGTAAACAAAACGTTCCGAAAATGCCAGGCCCCAGCAAAGAAAGTAAAACAACTTTGGCCTATTATAGACGAGATATAAAATTGTTTGAGCTACAATATGTCACCTTTTCTGCATTGTTACCCTGCATAGTGTAGATACAGAGATGAAAAGGCGGTGTACAAATCTTGCCTACCTTATCTACATGTATGTATGATATAGCATAATTTTGGGGATTTTGAGCATAGGAATTGAATTAACTATTGTAATTTCGTTGAATCGGAGCATACTTAGGAATAGAAAAAACTGTTGATACTTATCTATGCTTATTAGGGGATACACTGCCTACTTTGCCTACTCAGAAGGCACCTATCAGTAATATAAATGTATATATGTATATAATAGTGAACACAACCTGTCATAAATGACGTGATTCGATATTGTCGTTAAACAAATCTTCCAAACGGGGATGACAAATAAATAAATCCATCCTAATCGTGGAGGGAGTATATAGTGGAGGGAGCATAGTCGTATGCAAAGAGAACCATTTTTTGAGATTTCTCTCATGTCTGTGGTAACCAATCAGGGTTGCCAACTGGCATATTTCACTGCCAAATTTGATCATTTTTGGCAGTGAAAAATCATTTTGGCGATGAAAAATTACAATTTGGCATTTGGCATTGAAAACAACGGAATTTGGCAGTGGACGCTATTTTTGGCATTAAACAAGCTATGAAAGAAGTCACTTCGCTATTTTTACGTATTGAGGAAACGGATTGGTGCCTTTTTGGACGCTGTGGACATGAAGAGCTGCAACGTAAAACGTATTATCGAAGATCAGAAGTCTTGTTCAATCTTCGATCAAACGTGTTTGTAACTCAGCGGTTGGCACTTGGCGGGTTGAGTCGGAGTCGGTTGACGGGCTACAGTTCACTTCGCAGGCGCGTGAGGGTCAGTAACTTGTGGTTTTTAGTTTGTCAGTGCTGTCGTTAGTGTTCAGCTGATGAAAGCTAAACTCGTAATTATGTTGAAGTAGAATAAGTCCTATGACTCAGGACGTACCTACAGAGTGATATGGAAGAAAGAGTTTGCATTGCTGACAAAAGCCAAAGATAATACACAGTCTGCTTTTTGTAAGGTATACTCCAAGAATATGCACCCTAGAAAAACTACGATTACGCTGCATGCTGACAGGAAAGAACACAAAACAAGGGCTTCCGTACTTAGCTTTATGGGATCTAACAATTTTTAGAGAGCCGCAAAAAATCAGGGACCTAGTGATGAAGTGAAGAAAGTTGAGTTAAAACTCGCATTGGTTATCAGATGTCACAGTTCAGTGTCTGCTGCAGATCATTTTGCGAAGTAATTGAGAGTAATTCCGCCGGAAGTAAATTAGAGAACATACGGCTTCACCAAACCAAGTGTTTGATGTTAGTTACGAAAGTGATATCACCAGCGCTTGAAAAGGAACTACAGGATAAAATTGCCGGAGCTAAAAAATACTTCTTGATGATCGACGAGTCGTTTGATGTATCAAGCGACAAGAACTTGTGTGTTTGCGTTCGATACTATGATAACAGTGCTCAAAATGTAACTTTACTGTTGGGGCTTGCGCCTGTGTTAGAAACAACAGGTGAAGCTTGGTTTCACGCAACTACGTCACTACTTGAGAAGAATTACATGGCTTTGAAAGACTGTATTGGCTATTGCAGTGATGGTGCTAGCAACGTGACAGGAGAGCACAATTCTCTCTGGTCTCGAGTTAAAAACGAATCTCCCAATGGCATAAAATTGGGGAGCACGTGTCGCAGTTTAGTACTTTGTATTCAGAGCCAATATCTAAAAAACATCTTCAGCACGTTGTATTCAGTGAAAAATGTCTTTTGGATATTATTGTTGAAATTTTTTGTAAAACGTTGACTATTTTTATTGTAGTGTTTGTATCATAGGATAAATTTTTGTTCATTTTAATTCTAAAATTTCAAAACACCCTAAAAGGTTGTACATTTACCTTAATTTCACCCAATTTTATATTATTCTTCAAAACTTACATGCACACGAAAGGTAAAACTTTGAAAAGCTGTCCACAAAAATATCTTAGGGGCATCTCTGTTATATTAGCCGACATAGTTGACTTTTTGGCAGTAAAGCACTAGATTTGGCAGTGAAGCTTGAACAATTTGGCAATATGTCCCTCACAGAATCTGGCAACCCTGTAACCAATAGCGTTCTCGCTACTGTGACCTACAGACCACAGTGGAGTGTGCACACGCTCGCTTAATGCTCTCTTAGCTGTTGAGTCATCGCACCTAGGCAATTCAACCCAGATCTTAGTTTTCTCAAGAAATATATAATATCAGAATTACTAGCAAAGATACATTAACAGTTGAAAACTATAAAGATTACAGGCCCCTGAATATAACAACAAATTACAGAGCGACTTGCACGCAGACCTTATCCTTTGATTAGTGGTGCAGTACTAACACGGAACACTTACTTACATAAGAAGAACTCTAAAACTACGGTGGACCCATGGTAGACTAAAGGAGGTAAAGTCACTTCTACGGGGACAGCCGCGCACATTCGTCAATTCGACTAGCCAATAGAAAGCTTCATTTCAAACAAGCCGGATGACGTCCCCTCCACACCATTACGTCAACGGCGGTGGCAGCGTACTACTACTACGCAGCGTACTCTGCCCTACCAGACGTACGACCAGCAACAGAACCGACTGCCCGTGCTTCCGCAGGTCCGGATTTGGATTTTTGAAAAATTGAATTCGGTCCGGCCACGTGCAAATCTACCAGAACTAAAAGGTTATCGACCTTCAATTTAATCCAACCTGTAGCCTCATAAATTAAAAGCTCTATCCAAACTAGGAAAATTTACTTCAGTCAATCATACAAGACGTTTTATTACCTTCTTCATGCGGATGAGGCTGACGATCGCGCACCAGATCGTGAGGATAAAATAAAATTCGGTACTCAGATATTTATTTGAAATAAAACATGGTATATATTTCGCTTGATTAGATTAGATTATAAGTTAGTTTAAGCCTCCCTAACCGCTACAAAAAAAAGCGTATCGATGAGAGTGAGGATGAAGGCGTTTTTTAGCATGGAGCTGAGGGAATGGGGAATCTATGCACAAGGTGCATGGAAAC
>JACJUY010018738.1:2863-13387 GCA_014220935.1 Platorchestia sp. MABIK
CCTCAGACTGTAATTACGCTGCTGACCATTACCCTCAGACAATAATTACGCTGCTGACCATTACCCTCAGACAATAATTACGCTGCTGACCATTACCCTCAGACAATAATTACGCTGTTACTCACAGGTACGGATATCAAGTAGAGTAAAAACGTGATGGAGAGTACAATTGAATGATCACAAGTTAGTTTCAGCCTCCCTTACCCCAACGAAAATGTTCAAAGAAAGGAAGAATGAAAGCACCATTTAGCATGGAGTTGAGGGAGTGAGGAATCTATGCACAAGGTGTGTTCTTGCTCAGGATTCCGTGCGCACAGAAACAGTAAGTTAGGAATGAAGTTTAGAAAACAGGACAGCAGTAAAGCGGAAAAAATGGTCTTGAACAAACCAAATGACATTTCAACGAAAGAAGGCCTATATAACTCTCAACTCGGGACCTCAAATTTTCCCCCTGGGATTGCTAGTTCCCATACACAGTTGTGTCATATTGCTAGCTAATTATCACTATTAGTGATCATGCATTCCTTTTATATCAAATATGTTCATGAGTCGAAGCCTCTCATCTGCACTGGAATACTCAATACAGGGTACGTAAGAACTTCTTTTTTTTAGAAATTCAGAAAGAAATACAAATTTCTCACAATAAAAAATTGTAACTCACAGGTAGATCATCACGTATAATGGTCATTTTTTGGATAGGCTACACAAACAAATTAACCAAAATTAGAAACTATGTTTACCCTATATTGCGTATGAATGTTTGCGTTTTTTCAATGAAGATAAATATCGCGACAATAAATTGAATTACTTTCTCGCTCTAATTCACTGTGAAAGAGAGAACACAGGCCCTGAAAGCGTTAGTCATGAGTTGAATTATCTCTAATGATCTCTTTTGTGCTTCAAGTAGCAAATATATGCAGATTTTAAACTGACGGGCCAGCCATTTGACAGCCATGCCACGCCTTGAGGCTGCGACGGTGCCACATCTCCCCACTTTCGCGGTTGCCCCCAACTCTCGTAAATGTCGATTGTTTGGCGAAATGTTTGTCATCGTGTTGAAATGATGAACAATGTTGTATAAGCTGTTGTTGTGGATAATGCTCACGTGTCACACGGTTGAGAATAAATTGAGTTCACTTTGACCTGTCGTCACTGAATTAAACTGATCAACCGAGTTGAAATGAGTTAATACCAACTAAAAGTGACGTAAAATAAACCTAAAATTAGATTAACTTACTTCACCTTATTTTACGAAGCCGAATGGAGCCCAACACCTGTTATAGATACAATAAACAAACGTTGCGAAACTACCATTATTTTAGTTATTTATTTTCGTTGATAAAAACAAAAGACTTTCGTCGCACACATTCGCAACGTATTTTTATCTACAAAAACAAAAAGAAAACCACGCTTATATCTCTATCTTTAATATTGCGCAATCTTTTAATTCTACATCCCTGTTTTGTGAGTAGCAGGGCAAGCTCATGACTTCTCAGGAGCGTTTTGAAATTCTCGGCAGGTGAATCAGCCAGCCAGGTGTGGGAGTGGCTGGCTGGCTCAGCCACATGGCGTTACCTGGCTGGCTGGAGTTGTTTGGAGTCCAGTACGAGCTGTGTGGTGTACGAGTGGCGGTGTGGAAAACTGAAGCTTATTGTGGTGTAATGCCAGTGTTAAAGTAAAGTTTATTCGTTAGTTATACTCTGTAACGGCGGTGAACGCTATTATTTAGGGGGAAAGAGACTTTGGAGGGACGTGTGTAGACAAATCATTCCAGACTACATACACCAGCGGTGACCGCAACTGGTGTGGACTTGCTAAGACATTTCTCTGACTTTATAACTTCTAGGTGATCCTAAAAGACTCGAAATTACAGACTGATCGCTCGTTGATTCGAATCAGTTTATTCTTCTCGCAAAATGATGTTGGACAACGAACTCCACGTGTATTGAAATGTTATTTCCTTTCCCTTATTATAAGTTTAGTCTTTAGACGCGGATTAGCTCCATGAAATCATGACGTTCCTTTAAAAATTATTATGCTTTCTTATTCAGCTTTTCAAAATTTTAGACACTCTATCTAAACTTTTTTGCGTACTCCATTATTTGATTAACTCATTTTTAAGAAGATGCAATCTGAATTAAATTTGCTGGTACTTCTTGTGTGCTATTTATGAGCACATCAAAGATCTCCATGGTTAATCAAAATTTTATTCATTTTAATAGCACCTTGTGCATTGTACACTGTAAAATAAAATAGAAACCAAAAACCTCAATGAAATTTATTGGTTCTTTTAATGAGTATTTACAGTAGCACATCAAAAATCAGAGGCCGTGTTGGTGGGCAAAAAAAGAAGTTTGACGCAGTGAAAATTTGCATCGTTTAGAGCGTTCATATGAGTGCACTTCTATTTGTTAATTTCACTTATTTCATTATCATATAGTTGTGCAGCGAATTTCAAATTACTGTAAGCCAACGGCGCAATCACGAGGTCGCCTGTCAGGTGTTTCTCAACGATTGTTTATCGACGGATTGCTAAACAAAGATGGTTGAATTGTCATTCAATAAATAGTCGATTTTTTAATGGCACCATCGAAAATTAAGCTCTAATTTTATATCTTAACATCGTATACAAATGATAAACCTTAACATTCAATATAAATATAACTTAACTCTAAATATAAAAATAAAAACCTAACACCTAACATGAATTAGAATTTAACACTCAAAGTCTCACCTTGAGCCAATGTAAATATTTTTGAGGTTTAAATAATAGTCAAAAGGATCTTTTGACGAAGTTACTTGACAAATCTTCACAAGATGTCAAGCAGCTTCGTCACAACTTTGCCTCTTGCTTTGCAGCGATTGACAATATTTTTTAGTCGTAGGACGATCATTAATGCTAAAACTTCTCTTGATGTTCTCCTAAGAAGTGCTTTATAATTGTAACTTTTGTATTATCCTCCTGAGAATGCTCCTAAATTCCTGGTTCCTCATTATATCTCTGAGCTCTGCTCCTAAATTCTAGGTTTTATATATTAAGCCACTGAGAAATGTTTCGAAATTCTAAGGTTCGCGTCATGACATCACATTTGGGATCAGCCTAATCAAGGTTCTGCATGAGTTACGAAATTCAAAAAGGGTTGTGTGTTTTAAACATGAAAAACGTAAAGTAATCGTTTTAGTTTTGACCACATGCAATTTTATCAATATGGACTCCTATGGTTTTTAACCTTGACTTTTTATTGAAGTTGTTCACTAAGCAAAATCTTTCTTTTTGTGGTAAAAAAGAACTGGAGCATGCCACATCGAGACCTATCTTCAGGCGAAGCTGTGAACAAAGTGACTGCTAATGAAATGCTTTCATTAGGCTACGTTGCTAAATAAAATAATCCTTATAAATCTGGAAGTTCATGCTTAAGGAAAATTCTCTTCAACGTGTTATGACTCGTTTGTGCATCTTGAACGCTTCGATATAATTGTCACTTGAACACCTATTGAATCCTACCGATAACGAAGCTTTCCTTCTGGTACCTATTTTATGTTAAGACGACTTTAAAAAATGATTAGTTGTAATATGTTCAATTTATCAACTTTGTTAAGAAATAAGTTTCTCAACTTGGCTTAGAATTAAATTTCTCAACATTGTTTAGAGTTAAATTTCTCAACATTGTTTAGAGTTAAATTTCTCAACTTGGTTCAGAATTAAATTTCTCAACTTAGTTTAGAATTCAATTTTTTTATTTTTTATTTACAGACAAACCTTTAAGGAATGGAAACATAGGGCAACAAAGAAAAAAATATAGTTTCTAGAGTTCAACGAATAGAGACCAAACACTTCTGAGTGATGTGAAAGCAGACTTGTGTGGAGCGTTATTCCTCGTCCTATGAATCTTTGCGACCAATTTTACAACCACCCTCCCCCTCCCTATCGAAAAACCGAGACACCGAAATAGTGAACTTTTTCTTCACTTCTGGCTCTGTTCCATTGCACGTTTCTTCACACACATGAGAAACTTATTTCTCCCACTTTGCATGTTTATTTTGTTATAAGCACGAATTGAATTAATTTAGATCAAAATTACTGTTTACTTTCCCCTACATAATCATTTCTGAGTCTCGAAACCTACATTCTTCCATGAATTTTATTAGAATATTTACCCCTACTAAATTTCGAGATGAGAAAAAGGAGTAGAGTGAAATAACACTTGTTTGTGAATTAATAGTTATTCTTCGATTCACTATTCCCCTATTTTCTATTCAACAGAGGTTTGCTCATTTTCAATCATTAACTCATTTTCGTCAATCTATTTCTTTGTGCATCAAGCTATAGTAATGCTTTGCATCAAACAATCCAGATAATCAATTTATCTCCTTTTCCTTTAAGTCAATCCTGACAAATTCCCCATACCCAAAACTTTACTTTTGACTCGTCTCTAATTTCTCTTTTTTATTTTTCCACCGTCATCCATCCCACGTTCCGCCCAGTGGTGTCTATGAACCCCCTGAGCAGTATTAGGGATTTTATTCAATAGCCTTTAATCTAATTCCTCGACTCAAAGTCAACACCTCATTCTATTTCCTTTCTATCTAACCACCCCTTCAACTAAACCACAGCCACATCAATCGTTCGATATCATTCAAAGCCGTAAACACCAACCACAAAATCAGCCCTAAAAAACAACCGATTTAAAAAAAGGATCCACACCACACTCCACCTGTATCAAGTCCCCAACCACACCAAGCATAACTACATTAACCCCTCCTAACGACACCAAACCACCATCCACTCTAAACCCCAAACCCCATCAAACTCAAAGGACCTCCTGCAAGCATGGTAGTGCCACCACGAGAAAGAATCACCGCGTCAGGATGGGCGGCGGTCGGTTGCCAGTTGGTGGCATTCATCCTCATCTCGGTTGCCATGTTCACACGCAGCTGGATTGCCGCCGAGTCGAAGGCGTATGGCACGAGCGTTGACAAGCTCGGGCTGTGGTGGCAGTGCTTCAGGAGTTACTCAGTGCCCAACGATCTGTACAGCCAGCGGCTGTTTGTGGGGTGCCGCTGGATCTTCGACAGGTTCACGACGGGGTACGACGACGTCAGGGACATGTTGGCTACACGTGAGTATGGAAGAGTGCGTGTAAGATGAGGGAATATTTTAGACAGTGGTCAAGGTAGCTCGTACACAGGGCCTCACAAGAACTATCCTGCTGCAGTCTAGCTTCGAGTTTATAGGTCTCCGCGGGGTGGCGAGTCCATACGTGGTGTTCGTATGAGTAACTTGAGGTCTGGTTGCAGTGGCGGGAGAGCGGGTCACTAAAATATTGCTTGTATATTTCTTCGGGAATATTTAGGCTCATATGATGAAGAGATGACAGCGGTCATTAAATACAAGTATGACTCCCCAAGAATGGTATTAATTCGATGAGCGGCAATAGAGGAGACCAAAATCTTCTATTTTTAACCTGCGTAAGCAACCGTTCAAAATTTAAAAGTGGATGAAGGGATGGAACTAAATTGAAAACATGTGCTTCGAGATCAAAACCCATAATTGGAAAAATATTAGTTCAAGAACATTTCACTTATGACTACTTTCACTATCACAATGCACAATAGTTAGGTATAAAATCAATAGTTCAATGCACAAGAGTTAGGTATAGATGCCTTGCAGTGCTTCCAAGAGTGTTATGTCGTAGCCAAGATACAGGCAGCTCCCATCCAATCATGGGACGAGTGGCGTGTGCTAAGACGGCGACCGTACGTGATGCACATTCGGTATCTGTCATGGCTCTGGAGATGTACTTGATGTCAACTTATTACGATTCTTAGTTGTTCTCTTGTTGCTGTAGTTCAACGTTCTCGATGCATTCTAGAAAGACTTACATTTTACAGGTGCGAAATTTTCAACCAAGATTTGTGTTTGCAGCACACATTACGTTGATTGTCTCAGGGAATGCATTCAAGAGTAGAGTATGTGGTGGCAGAATCGAAAAGAAAAACAAGCTAGATACTGTGGCTCAAATTTCTATACACATAACTAACATGACGAAAGTTGAATCACATAACGAATGGCTTTTGTTACGTGGTTTTTACCTTATATTTCTTACACGCGGGAAATGTTGTAGATACCGGTGCTTATTTCACTTGTTGCTAAAAGAATGGTCAATCACAAAATCGCCTTGAGTTCCTGACGGACGATTAGCAACAAACGCAAGACATGGTATTCATTCTACCGATTCGATTGAACCCATGGCTGAACTTAGAGAGCGTTTCCTAAGCCATCAGATTATGTGTCGTAAAGCTAAAAAGTTTATTAAAAAAAAAATATCCTCACCAAACCCCATCTGTATTAAGCCTCCAACCACACGTTTAAATGTTTCCTAAGCCTTAAGGTTGTGCGTCAAAAGGCTAAAAGTTCACTCATTCAAATATACCATGAAAGAATTTTCCCTACAACATTAGCTAAGGCCATGAAAGTTGAGTTTAGTAAGGCTATGGAGTAGTTTTCTAACGTCATATAGGTTGTATATACGTATAAGGTAATTGAGCTGTTTTCTTAAACTATGGATGTATTTGCTATGGAGATTTTTCTAAAGCCGTTGAACTGTCCTCTGTCATGGAGGCGTTTTTTTATTAAATTGAACCCTACAAGTGTTTTTAAATCCATGAAGATATTTCTTCAGTCGCAAAAGTTGTCTTTCCAAGGCCGTGGAGATATTTAGAAAGGCCATGCTCATAGAGATGGTTATCAACACGTACAAAGATGGAGTTTTAGGTACATAATGATTAATTCTTATGAGCTCCACTGGTGAAGTTTCCTAAGGCCATGAAGGTGGTGTTTCAGCGTTCTTCGTGTCGGTGCAAGTGTTCTTCACGCTGTGCTTCATGCTGTCGCTGCTGGGTGCCGCCATGGCCATGGTGCTCATCCTGTGCCCGGGGGAGAAGTTTGAGAAGAAGGTCCTCAGGGTCGGATACGTCGCCGGCAGTATCGCATGTGAGTCACTGTACACGCTCTGAATAAGATCAAAAATTCGATTCGATGTTTTTAATCACAGTAGAATTTGTAGATACTTTTTTCACAACATCCAAGTGCAGGTGGACATGTTCAGCATGTTCTTGTTAGTAAAAATGTGAGAAGGTGGAGAAATTTGTTCCAACATTTGCATGAAGCCGAATTGATGACTTTTTTCAGCAGTGAAGTTCATCGTATGTTAATTAAGGCTAAATCGTGTTTGCAATGTAGGTGTTGGAGATGAAAGCATGAAAGGAGTTAATTCACAACGCTCGTTACCTAATACTCCTATTTAACACTTCCCGTAGTATCCTCGACTAATACCCTCGTCTAACACACCCCCGTCTAATACCCCCAACTAACACCCCCGTCTAACACCCCCGTCTAACACCCCCGTCTAACACCCNCACACCCGCCTTGTTTCCAATAAATACCAAGGCCTATACACCCACCTTGTTGTTTCCCACATTTTGACACTCAAGACATACCGATGCTTCCCACACCAAATGCTGGAGTTGCTTCAACGCGCACTGCCTTCAAATGTGGTCGGAAAAAGAATTGCGTTTAGCTGGCAAACGCTCAATGTAATGCCCAAGGTGGTCCTTCTTGATCTTGCAATAAGTTAATCCCTCATGAAAATGGAGGTTATATGTTTATTCAACTATAAATTTCTTTAAGCGTAGCATTGTTTTGGTTTTAATTTTGTTGCAAATGTATTATTACAATTCCTCAAACTTTAATTTGTATAAGATGATGTACTGCTCGTGAAAAAATTGTTGATTGTTTTTATAAGCTCAAACGGCCTAAAATCCAAGATGCATTCGAATTTATTTTATTTTCCATTCTCATGAGTAAAATTGTTGTGATAGTGTCTATTTATGCTAAAAAAATAGTTTCACAGCTGTCCACTTTTGTTACACACTTATTTTTTCATGCAATGTTAAATACTCGTAAAATTCGTAAAACTTAAGATTCATCGTCACAATTTCGTGTACGCCGCTAGATCTCGTTTTCTGCTCGTCAAAATATCTCCGAAGTCCCAAGCGGTTGCCTACAAGACGCAGAGAGCGCGAACGTATCTTATTTCTAACTAAAGCTACGGGTATGCTATTTCAATCCAAGTTTATTTTGGAGATACCTAACAAATGGAGTCTGTTTCTAAAATGTAAAGAATGTTTTCGTGAGCAGCGGCTGTTGAACGCAATGCAAAAGGTAGAGAAGCACACTTGTATAGGTATTGTACATATTAAAGAGCTGCAAAATAAGCCTTACATGCCTATATTTCGCTTTCTTTTATTAAAAATAAAATGAGTTTTCATCCACGGAACCAACGTAGCTTCCGCAAACGGAACTCAGAAATAACTTTCGGTGACCTAAAACCACGTGTAAAACTATTCATCTTTTAACATTTGTACATTTCATCATGTCCAAAGAACACTACCCGAAATAGGATACTCATTCGAACGAGAACTGAGAAAATATTTCAAGGAAAACACTGAACTTAACATATTTTTCATTACATACCATGGAAAATATATGAAACTTACCATGAGCAACACCAAGTCTAAGCATTACAAGCGTATCATACAAGACTGCGGTCCCCTTCCATAAAGTTACGGTGTGCTTTTCATTGGGATACAAGTTAGTCTGGAACTCCATTTCAATTGCAGGGCATAAATTTGGTCAGATTCTACCAATTGTATCCGTCACTGCGTTCTGCCATGACTTGTGAGGCAGTTTTGTGGCAGAGTTGCATGTGTCATGAAGCAACTTGACTAAAATGATTGTCATGCAACAGCAGCCGCATTTTGAGGTAACGTGATGTTAGTAATCATGTCCGTCCATTGATGTGATATTTAATGAAAATGTAGTATTGATATTTAGTGAAAAGATAGTGTTGATATTCAATAAAGAGGTAGTGCTGATATTTAGTGAAGAGATAGTGTTGGTGTTTAATGAAGAAATAATGTTACTTGCTCTTGTTGTATTTGTATAGAAGTGCTTTTCTCATTAAGCGTTTTCGTAGAAGAAATGATGTTTTGCATTCACTTGTAATTACAGAAACTGTTCGGAGAATATAGGTAATTTTTTAGAGAACTACTTGATAATAAAGGTCAGTCAATGAATTATTTTTTAATTATACAAAGTACTTTTAATTATTGGTAATTGAACTAAATAATAAGGCTTAATAAAAACTCAAAATTGCAGATAAATTTTCAGCAATTCATGTTGACCATTATACCCTCAGACTGTAATTACGCTGTTGACCATTACCCTCAGACAATAATTACGCTGTTAGTAACAGGTACGGATATCAAGTAAAGTAAAATCGTGATGAAGAGTTCAATTGAATGATCACAAGTTAGTTTCAGCCTCCCTTACCCCAACGAAAATGTTCAAAAAGAGGAAAAATGAAAGCACCATTTAGCATGGAGTTGAGGGAGTGCAGAATCTATGCACGAGGTGTGTTCTTGCACAGGATTCCGTGTGCACAGAAACAGTAAGTTAGGAATGAAGTTTAGAAAACAGGACAGCAGTAAAGCTGAAAAAATGGTCTTTAAAAAAACAAAAAACATTTCAACAACAGAAAGCATATCTAACTCTCAACTCGGGACCTCAAATTTTCCCCCTGGGATTTCTAGTTCCCATACACAGTTGTGTCATGTTGCTGGCTAATTATCACTATTAGTGATCATGCATTCCTTTTATATTAAATATGTTCATGAGTCGAAGCCTCTCATCTGCACTGGAATACTCAATACAGGGTACGTAAGAACTTCTTTTGTTGTAGAAATTCAGTAAGAAATACAAGTTTCTCACTGTAAAAAATCGTAACTCACAGGTAGATCGTCACATATAATGGTCATTTTTAGGTTAGGCTACACAAAACAAATTATCGAAATCTAGAAACTTTGTTTACCTTATATTGCGTGTGAAGGTTTGCTTTTTTTCACTGAAGATAAATATTGAGACAATAAATTGAACAATTTGAACAATTTATTTACCACAGGTGATACAGAGGTAGAATGATTCTTAAGGCTAGTACAATGGTCGAACTAGAGTATAGCTACCTGTGGGCCCGAACATGTTCAGTGACTTCTAGGGCATCCTACCATCACATTATTCTATGGTGTACAATAATGTTTAACCTAATTCACTTAACCTAGTTTCGCAAAAGACTGATCACTGTGATAATTGACATTTAATGCTGTATTTTACAATATAGGTCAATTCGGCTTTATTTAACAAGTAATATATTCGATAAAACGATTATGAACAGACTGAAGATCGGTTGTGTTACCTATGGTAAATCACATTATTTGGACCAGACATGTATGAGGCATGATGTGACTTGATGGTCTCACACGACTAGTATTTTGATAGGAAGTGAGATTCGAGATGTCTTCTGAATACTTTGTAAGAATTACTTTCACGGATCTCCGTAGGTATTGAGTTCCAAGTTTTAGTTCCAACGAAGAGGATACTGTGTTGCGATCGGGCCTTTGAATAAT
>JACJUY010018742.1:0-10278 GCA_014220935.1 Platorchestia sp. MABIK
CGTTATATTTGATAGCGCTTAAACGTGTTGTCCCTAATGATCATAATATACATTGGACGGTCGATATTTCGAAACCGTTTCTCCACTAGCTCTTCTTTCATCCTATTCGGCTCGTGGAGTAGTTAGTTTATGGTTATAATGAGTTTTGAATTGTCAAAAAAGTAAATGGTGCATATGTTTATGATTTCTTCGAGATCGTTGATATTAAAATTTTTTTCATCAGCTTACTAGAGGGCTCCTGGCATTTAACCATGAAGTTCATTTTCAATAAAGTTCACACATGAAATGTTGGACATTGGTTTTTAAAATAGCTCAGCATTAACATTCTTAATATATAATAGTACATTGGTATCATAATACCCACGTAAAATTTCGAAACGGAAAAAAATGACTGGCAGAAAGCATAAAAAAATGAGTTTCCTTCGTTACGTAATCTGATTTTGACAGTGCATTTAAATATAAGTAACTAAGAAAAGCACAATCCTCGTAACGCTTAGTTGAAAAATGCTTTCGTTAGTGGGCACTTATTTGGAAATAAAAGCTAAAATCGCTTACTTGTATACAAACGCCGCCATTACAATAGAAGCGAAAAAACCTTATCGAGATCCTTAATTGCTATTCATACATGGTTATCGTAATACCCATGCTAATTGTCGAAACAAATGATTCGGCGAAAAGCACGAGAAAAATGCGTATCCTTCGTTGCGGTAGTCTGGTTTTGGAAATACAATTAAATAAAAGTGACTAAGAAAACAATCCATGTGACGCATGGCTGAAAAAATGTCATGGATTTTACCATGGCATGACATAATCCATGTGACGCGAGCTGAAAACGGCATCCCCTGCAAAACTGGCGTTGCGATGCTTTTTCTTTCATAAACTTTCACAACGCAGTCAACATCCACGTTCTCTATGCCATTCAGAAGAGGCTTTTCATTTTCATGTCCTGGCCTAAACATATTGTTAGGGCTACAATTATTTAACACAAACCAAAATCTTGTTTTAAGATTATAAGAATGATTTCTTTTACTTTCCAAGAAATAATTCAAATTTTCTTCCACAGTCATTTTTTACGATGGAAGTTTCTATTCTGACAGAGGTGATTCATAGCCCTCAGTACCTTGAGTCTAATACACTTCAATATTTTTTCAGAAATAGGTGTTATGTTCGACCTCGAAGTAGTGCTCTGAATCATATCTAGAAGCAGCCGATGATTCATCGTTCAAGACTCGTGCCTCAATCCTTGTTGCAATAATTATTGTCGTTTCCCGAAGAATTCCTAGTTGAATAAAAAATTACATTAAGAAATATGAAATTAACACTTTATAACTCAACGCCAGGCATGTATGAATTTATAAATAAACTTCTCGTGAGTAATTTCTCCCATGTTATGACAATGGGAATCTACTTGCTTGGTTGGTATCACAGATACCATTCAAATGAAATAAACAATTTAGCCTCCGCTCACTTATGAATACATTTCAAAAAATAGAGCGTAAAAATTGAATCTATTGTTGTTGATAAAATGCATTACATCGCAAGGAAAATGATACCGCAATTTCTGTCATAAACTTCTTGGCTGATAATATTCCATCCCTATGTAATGAATGCTTCGTCTTAGCTTCGTTTTTAAATATATATTTTTCCTTTTTTGGTTCGTAATTTTTCAGCCAGTTCTGTGTGTCTGCACCTACTCACAGATGTTCTTGGTTGGTTGGTTGGTTGGTTGGTTGGCTCGTCTCTTTGTCATGATCATAATACACTGACCGGAGCTTGCGCCACCGTTGGCCACGGAGGCAATTTTCATAATGCTGCTGGAAAACTAGTAGTCACATACTTTTCAAAAAACTTAATTGAAGCTAAATGAGAAGATGATCTAGTTTCAAAATATCTAGTTACAATTGACTTTAAATTTGAATTGAATATTGAACTTCAGTTTTACCAATTGCAGTCAAAGTGTTTAGGATGCTTAATGACGGAATCTGTGAGTTGAAGAATATGTTAATCGACTGGACTATTAGGATGGAAGTATTGGTTTATCAGATGAAAATGTTGAACACAGTAATTTTTGACGTTTCGTGTACACTTGTAAATAATGATACACAGTTGTTGTTTGCTTGGTTTATCCATCTACGTATATGTGACGCACATAAGGGTTTTTTACACAGTTATTCATGGAAATATTGCTTCAGAGGAACCCCTCACACTGGGGATATTCGGGAAACCTTGCACGTACTTTGTTGAACAAGAGAAAGGATTATGACTGCGTATGTGTAGAAAATATATCATTATGCAGATGAGTGCGTAGAACATGAAAAAAAAATAATTTTCCGGCGAAGGCCTGCACACACTTATGTTCTTAGCTAGATGACAGGCAACAATAGGTTTCATGATAGCCCCCTAAGTAATTGAAGGCCCAGTGAAGGAAACACGTAAATATATCTCCGTGGTTTGATAACTCTGAATTCGAGAAGGCCACCGTGACCGAGTAGTTAAGAACGCGCCCTTCACGGGAAGGGGCCGGCAATTCAAATCCCTGCAGTGTCGCTCTATGATTTCTCCCCGTAGGGAAAAGAGAAAACTCAGCCACAATTCTCCACTCTCTCCAGGTGTCGGAAATGGGTAACGGACTGACCGGGGGTAATAGTCCTTATGATAGTTATAAGGTATTTGAAAAAAAACAATGTAAAGGATGATAGGTAATAGGCTTGATTGATTGGAATGAAAAATCCTTTTTTGCCTTACAGATTAGAAAAAAAGGAAGGGGCTAAAAAGAGGGGGGTTGTAGATAAGATTTCCATTTGCATCAGTACGAGAGTCAGTACCAGGAGCCTCAAATGATTTTGAGATTAAACGAAGTAGAAATTAATAACTGAGCTATTGTAGTGTAAGTTCGGCTATTGGTGACGGCGAAGAAAACTTCTATACTTATCCTATTGTTCTTTCCTGATGCACGACTACGCGGGCGAACAAAGACATAAAAAGAGAGAGAAAGACATGGAAAGAGAAAGAGACTTCTTTAGTTTCAATACTGTTCAATGAAAGTTATCGAAAATTCTAGTTCACATGTCTCTCGAATTCTGTGTTTTCTTGCTTTTGATTAAATCTCTAGTGTTTCTGCTCAATATTTCTTACAGTTATACACATTATTTCATCAAATGCGTTAACTTTATAGAACAATGATGTTTTTCCTCCTTATCACGTAGTCTTAAATTTTTTTTTTGCTTGTGTGATACAGTTAATCATATCGTAGGCTCGTTAGCATATTATCATAGCTCTATCTAGGGAGTTGATTTCACGTATTACACCAAGTGTGTTGTACATATTATGATTGCCGTTGTAGAACTTTCCTTTCCATGTTTCTGGCTCAGATTGACTCTTTTGTACCCTAATTATTAGCATGAAAATATCCTAAATTTTTCGTGTGATTAAATATATTTCCTCCGAGCTCCTTGGTTGGCATACTAGTTGCTACATGGAAGTGAAAACATGGTACTGGATGTCGGTCTCACAGTATTAGACGCAAAATTATTTTATTCCATCAGTTTTACTATCAAAAATAATTCCTTATAACGCAAATTCCTGAGCTCAAATTTCGATGTAAGTGTGCACTAAAAAAGTGCTTTCAAAAATGCATCGTCACTGAAATTTCTGCTTTTCAACTTTTCAAATTGTAGCTACTTATATTATCGAACCTAGATTAGGACGAAAAGAATCCATTGCCTTCAATCCTTTGTTTCAGCTAGTGACATGGGTATTACAAAACCCATGCGAGTATCGGCTAAGAATCCTTTGAGATATTTCAACAACGAATGATGTTTTTCATATCCCCTTTATTTGAAATGTAAACTCCTTTTCAATCTTTTCTTTCCATATCTACTGTAAACAGGTGATCAAAATTACGTCAGAGGTTAACGTAATCTCAGTTAAGGTAGGTCTTAATAAAATCCTAGCCCAATCGGTTCTTACGATTAGAATTCTTTGAATCTAGAATTTCAATGCTGTGAAACTTTTTTCGAATAAGCAAAAACACTTCTTGCTTGGTGCAGTCTAAAGTAGTTTGTCGCAAATCCAGCCTTGCTCCTTACTAAAGTCCCATGCAAGACAGCCCATACCTTGCATAATTAGGGACTAGGTCTTTATTCATATCAAAACTGGCCTAAAAAGTAAGAAACACTAACTATTTATGACAAGCGGGGCAATGGTGGGAGTGCTTCACTTTCCTGGCGACCTAATAACTTTGAACATGCATAAAATGTTCGTTTATCTTTACGAGCGAATCCGAAGCCTCAGCTACGGATCCGAGCGAAGTTGGGGAGGGTGCCTTCGCGGGCTGCTTCCTCAGATGAAGATTAAACTTGGTCGGGAGCGCGCGTGCACTGTGTGCTCTGACCAATACCGGCCCCGCTTCTGGGATGGATAATCCTTGACAGCCGGCATTTTGTGGAGAATGTTTGCCAGAACATAATCTTCGAAGATTAGAGGTGAGCATTCTTTTTATCCATTGTTCTACTTGTTATGAATTGTTTGTATGTGCAGCGTTTACTGACCCCGTTCAGGGTGTCAGGTAAAGACTATGTTCCTGTGCCAGTTAGTTCTGGAAGTTTTTCGCCGCTGAAGCCGGTCGGCGAGACAAGTTAAAGCGTTTTTGCTAAAAATTTGTAAAGGGCTTTTTTACTTGCTATACTGTTCGACGGGAGAGATTTAAAATGCTTTAGTTGGCATGCCATTTTAATTATGTAACTTCTTGCTTTGAAGAAATCTGTACAGTTGCACGATATTTTTGAGAGTTACACACATTGCACTTTGACTCTCGCGAACTCTATGCTGAACCGAAATCCCATTTGCATTCAACGGATTTGAGTACCATTCTTAGCGATAAAATAAAATGAAATAAACTCAAAGAAATGACAGCACACGGGCTTGAAACTTTTTGAGAAAGTTGAGACATCAGTTATCTTCTAAATTTCGATTGAATTGTATTGAGCTGAAGTCATCATTTACCATCATTTCGATACTTTCACGTGTATTTCAAATATTTTTATAATTATAATGGTATTGTGTCTATACATTTATATATGATTTTTTTTGAAGGGTAATTACTTCAATCAATAAAACCTGAACTTTTTTAAAGCACACTTCGTTTGATATAATGACAGGAGAAATTTTATAATTTGTTTTACGCCTGGAACAGAATACATGTACTGGATTCCTTCCCATCTCACTCAAACATTACCATTCGAATGCACGCTACTCAGATGAAATGAATACCGAAAAATTATTCAATTATTCTAACTCCTTTTCCAAGGAACTCCGCTCCCATCTATATTGATAAAAAATATTTGAGTGATTGTAAAGGCCAGAGGAAAGTGTTAGCTTTAAATTGGAACAAATTTTATATTTTCAGATCCATTAGATCAGAATCTAGAGTCTGGTGGAATTGACCATGCTTCTAGGAAGTAAGAGTACATGCTGTTGATCGTTCGCGCGACCGGTCGAAAATTTGATCATCGACTTGATAATCCTTCTGGGTCACCGAAGAAGAAAAAGAAATTGTGTATTCATTGGCGCGAAAAGTAGTTGGGGTATGGTGACCAGGACTGATCAGACTGTGATTGTAGTGAAATTTTATAATTAAAACTAAATTTTCTCGAATGTGTCTGTGTCATTCAGTATTTAAGCATATTAAGTGAGGAGTACAGAAGTTATTTACATTTTTTGAAATGTTTTTAATAATCCTAAATGCATGTAAAGAAATTTCTCCTGCAATTGCAATTTACTTAACTTATTCATGTCCTAGACTTTGAATTTTAAATTTTAAATTGTGAAGATTCCTTTCATTTTATAAATCATGCATCAAACATTTTTGAATATAATATCAATGTAGAGATAGAGTGCCTGTCTACAATATTTTTGTATGGATTTTGAAATGAGTAAAAAATAAATCAAAGTTTTCTGGAGACACAGCAAAATTATTTATATATAATACAAATAAAATGATTAGCAACTTCTTGATCATTACTAATTAAAATTTATAAATTTATTTGCATTGAAGTAATTTAATACTTGATTTGTGATTTATATGAGATTATGATCTCTTAAGTTGAAGTGATTAATAAAAGTGTATAATCTGCTGTGAATTTAGAATGCATTACTTTATAGTTATTTTTCTATTAATGTAACCATACTTTATTATATAAAAACAATATAAAAATGCATAATTCATCTAAATGTAGTTGAACTCAGCTGAATGTCAGCTGAAGTTAACATACAGTTACCCTCATTTCAATGGAAGTAAATTAATCATGTAACATGATCTTCTATCATAATTTATTGAAATAAATACAAAGCCCTTGTTCATATCATCTTTGGCATGGAATTCAAATAACTTGTCTCGCCAACCCGCTTCAGCGGCAAAAACTTCCAGAACTAACTGGCACAGGAAACATAGTCTTTAGCTGACACCCTGAACGGGGTCAGTACACGCTGTAATTACAATAATTCATGACAAGTAGGACAATAGCTAAAGAGAATGCTCACCTTGCATATTCTTCGAAGATTATGTTCCGGTGAACATTTCACAAAAAGCCGGCTGTCAAGGATTAAGTTTCCCTGAAGCGGGGCCGGTATAGGTCAGAGCACATAGTAGACATGCGCCACGGACCAAGTCTTGTCTTCATCTGAGGAAGCAACCCGCGAAGGCACCCTCCTCAACTTCGCTCGGATCCCTAGCTGAGGCTTCGGATTCGCTCGTAATGACAAACAAACATTTTATGCATGTTCAAAGTTATTAAGGTCGCCAGGAAAGTGAAGCACTCCCACCATTGCCCCGCTTGTCATAAATAGTTAGCGTTTCTTACTTTTAAGGCCAGTTTTGAAATGAATGAAGACCTAGTCCCTAATTATGCAAGATATGGGCTGTCTTGCACGGGACCTTAGTAAGGAGCAAGGCTGGATTTGCGACAAACTATATGCCATGATATAACTGTGAGAGAAAATTTAAATGGTAAAGTGAATAAGTCATGAATGGTCCTACATCACGACTTTATGCAATCAAGTATGATATTGATATAGTTGAACAATAAATACATATATGAAATTAGCCATAATAGAAAGCAAAAAATACCTGCTACAAATTAAAATTCTATTAGCAAAGGCTTTAATGGCAATTTTTGTTTATATACTTTAGCAAAATTGTTTCATGGAGTATTAATTTTCTTGACCAAAGTTTTTAACAAGCAACTTCATTCACAACTTAGGTCAATATTGAATTAAAGCCTTTCACGGAAATTAAAAATTCCGTTCCAAAGAATCACTAAAGGAACACATTTAAAAACATTTTACATGAATGACATTCTGCTCGCTGATGCGTAATTTTTGAGATATAACAATAATTATGTTCAGATTGGAATAACATTCTACGGTCGGTTGCTTAGTCGCCGCATTGTTGGGTGACGCCCACTTTTCTGGCGGGACATGCCCACTTCATGGCGGAAATAACAGCCTTGGTTTGGGTAAGTTAAGGTTAGCTATTTTAGGTTGATTTTCATTATTTTAGGTTAGTTTATTAAACTTACTTAACATAACCTACCCTAACCTCACCCATTATTACGTTAATACCATATTACAGCATATTTACGTGTCCGTTCCTTCACTTTTATAGACAACGTTCTTATAACTTCAAAGTTGAATAACTCAAAAATAACGCATCAGCGAGCAGAATGTCATTCATGTAAAACGTTTTTAAATGTGTTCCTCTAGTGATTCTATAGACTGGAATTTTTAATTTCTATGAAAGGCTTTAATTCAGTATTAACCCAAGTTTTTATTATTTACAATTTATAAAACTTGTAGCAGAAAATATCACCTCGTGCTTACATTATAAACAAAGCATAATTCTCTCTATTTTTCCTTCATATCAAAATACCATAGTTCAAACCTAATAAGTACATTTATACACATTGTAAGCATTATGTAAATTCACGGTATTTGTGAAAAAGACAATCGATTTTCCCATTTTTTTGGTGCTTGAATATAGGTAATTAGAGAACAATTTTTCTTCTATGCACTTTCCGTAGCAAATGAGTAATTAACGATTTACAGTGGTGACGTAATGTAACGTTACTTATTTAATCTAAACCAAAGTAACCTAAAGTAATGATCATTCAAGCGCATTACAACCGTCGGAAGGGAGAGTCCATTAAGAGTCCTCCCCTCGAACCGATTTTTCCTGCGCTTCAGAGAATAGGTGTAGGTAACCTACAGCTATAACTCATTAAATACTCATTTGTGAAGAAAAGTGCACAGATGAAAAATTGTTTATATTGATCTAATTACCTATAATCAAGCAGCAAAAATACCTATAATCAAGCAGCAAAAATTGGAAAATCGATTATTGTCCTTTTCTCACACATACCTCATTTTTCTACAACCTTATTTAATATATTTAGTACTAATTCAAAACATTATTGCTCTTATTGACACTAAAATCAAACAAATCAAGCGTGATGACCTAATTTACAATTTTAGCACTATAATTCATTGTAAGCAATATCCTGATCTATGACTATTGAAATGTCCAAAGTAAACATTCTTAATATATTCAAAATATTTTAACTTCTGAAACATATTGTAATAATATATACAGACAATGACCAATGATTTAATGACAATGTTATGATTTAATGAAATAAATGTAAAATAAATATTCAGAACCATGCATTGATAGATCTCAGTTATAAATCATCACTTCCTTCTGAATAACGATTATAAACTAGCATGAAGAAAACGTACCAACTTTACTTGCAAAAACATTTTGTATTTTAAGAATAAAAACATGTAAAAATATCAGTTTTCACTCTAGATTACCTATGTGTAATACTTCACTCCAAAGATTACTGTTATATCTATTCAATATTTATGTAATCTAATGAAATAGACTATATAGGACAAAAACGCAAGGTTTAAGACAAGCCCCACTGCCAATTCGCTAAGTTAGCTAATGATTTTGCTCATCTAATTTTTCTATCCAGCAATTTCCAAACGGTATCTGTGATACTGAATTGATAATGATAGCCTAATGGTGACTTCTGACAATTTTCCCACGCTCATTTCAGAAAGCTCTTTTCAATTTACAAGCTCATTTTTTTGCAAAAAAATGACGTCAAACTTGAGCCAGTCGGGCGACATGAGGGTGACCGACCAAGCTGATGAGCAGGACGATAAAGAGGAGCAGCAGCTACAGAGGCCTCGCAGGGACGACGAGGAGCATGACCAAGAAGAGCCTCGGTATTCTGAAGCTGAGAACTCTGCAGAGGCCACAGAGTTGAGCAAGCGGAGTGATGAAGCTGCTCCTGCTTCTGCTGGAAACTTTGAAGATGAGATCAGTGTCATGCTTGAGAAAATTGAGGTAATAGACAACATGCTTGAAGACGTTAACATGCTTGAAGAGATGATCTATGAAGATGGCACTACAAATAGAGGCGGACAAGTGAGTATATTTGGGTCTCTAATTTGATGTGACTGCCAAGTATATTGCGGAATTTTTTTTTACTTTCTTGTACAAAATTTAACTGTGTTTGAAGCTGTTATTTAATAGAGTTAGAGAATTGATATCATTTAAATTACATTTAAATTTAATTTAATGGATCTGAGTGTAAGAAAACGTGGACGTTACAGGCGGAAGACGACCCTAGCGCGAACGTTCGCCGCTCGCTGGGTCACGGGGAGCGGGAGTCTCATGGGATGCAGCACAGCGGCACCCACGACCCGCGCCGCCGCAGCGAGCATCCGGAGGACCTCAGGGGCAGTCGCGAGCACTCCCGGGACAGGCACGTCAGGTATTTAAACAATTTAAGCAATTTAAACAATTTATTTACCACAGGTGATACAGAGGTAGAATGTTTCTTAAGTCTAGTTCAATGGTCAAATTTGAGCATAGCTACCTGTGGGCTCGAATAAGTTCAGCGACTTCTGGGGCATCCTACCATCAACGTTATTCTAAGTCTTACAATAATGCGCTAATAATGATGAGAATAATGTTTAACCTAAAATCACTTAACCTAGTTTCGCATTAGACTGATCAATGAGATAAGTTATTCGATATTAGTTACTTCATTTAACAACGTAGGTCATTTGGAGTATATTTAACAGTATAAGCGATAAATGATTTAAGAGCAGACTGAAGATCGGTGATATTACCCATGACAAATTACGTTATTAGGACCAGTCATGTAGGAGATAAGATTAGACTTGGTGGTCTTACACGACTAGTATTGT
>JACJUY010018749.1:0-10271 GCA_014220935.1 Platorchestia sp. MABIK
CCACATTTTACGACAGCTTGTCTTTAGATTGTAACACAGGCGAAAGTTTTATGTATTCCTCGCTGAAAGGAAAAACGATTGTCTTTCTCATCCCATCCAATGGAAACATTTAATGCAGAAAACGCTCTAATTAACGAGTGATTGTGTCAATTCTTATTAACTCAATTTGAAGTTAGATTAATTTGAACTTGACTTGGATTAATTTGAACTTGACTTGGATTAATTTGAAGTGAAAAAGGTAGCGCTAACATTGGCGCGCACGTGGCATCATAGTTTAGGTTTCAAAGTTTCTTTAAGTCCTCACAACTCTAAAACTAAGGAGTTTTGGGCATTTAATCGTTCGTGAAAATTGATTTATTTTGAGTTTTCAACCTACGGGGGAAATTTGTCCACACAGAAAAACTAGATGTATATATTGAAACGCCAGGTGTCTCCATCAATTAATAAATAAATAAATAAGTGTTTTTGCATTTAATTTCCCCTATGTTAATACAATGGGAATCAGCTTGATTGGATGGTATCATAAATACCATTCGAATGATGTGAAAACCTTACATCTGCTCACTTTTGTTTATACGTAAAAAATTTTGCTTGAAAGTTGAATCTATTGTTGAGAAAATGCAGCTTATCGTGGAAAAAGAAATGGCAAACTTGTTGAAAACTTCTTTGCTAATAATAATTTGAAATATAACACATAGTTGCTGTTTGCTTGGTGTGTCTGCACGTCTGTGATGTTCATATATAAGGATGCTAATTGACCGTATCTGTGATAAGAGTTTCACCAGTGCACAAGTACAAAAATATTTTAATCGTGTGTACTATTAGGGTGGATCTATTTGTTTGTCATCTATATCTTGGGACTTTCTTAAAGAAAACTATCGAATCCTGTCATTTTTGTAGAATCAATGTACACTAGTAGATATATATTAGTAAAACTAGATTTTTAACATTCTGTTGCCAATTTAAAAGTCGTTCGTCCATAACGATCATAATACCCATATGTTCAGGTTGCAACACCTGCAAACAGTAATATTCATCTTATAAATTGTGAATATGTGGAGTCGGTGTCGGAGTCGCAAAATTCTGGAAAGGTGGAGTCGGAGTCGGAGTCGGATGCGCAAAATTCTGGTAAGATGGAGTCGGAGTCGGAGTCGCAAATTTATTCCTCCGACTCCGCAACCCTGCCCTGCAGCAATATTAATATTAATATTAATTTTAAGTCTAAACTCAATTTAAAGAATAATGAATTAAGATTTATGATCTCAGGTTTGATGTTGTTCAAAATACTGGCCTGTTTTTGAGCACCTACTACATTTTTGTTCGACTTTAATCTTGTTTCATTAACTCCTTCAATTTACTGTTTCTGTGCATCTCGTGCATAGATTCCGCGTTCCCTTAACTCCATACTAAATGGTCCCTTCCTCTTTTTGGAACGCCTTTGTTACGGCCAGGGAGGCTTAATGTACACAGTAGACACGTCACGCTGACCACTGCGAGAGTGTGTTCGCCTGAGTACGTATGTTTGTACGTCGTTCACCTGTATTGCCCAATTCTTTTCTTTCTTTCATCTGTTCTTCTCAATCCTTCGTAATCTTCTTTCAAAGCCTTCTGCGTCGGACTGTCATATGTTTCATGAACTTTACCGTCTGTAGTGTAAATTATCGTGTTCATTCTTGTTTGTAAGACTTGTATGTTGTTGTTCTCCGTTGTCAGTAAAATTCCTTAATAAACCAGAAAAACTTTACTTTTTTATTTACTCTTCATAAAGATTTGTTCCTAGACGATGAGACGGTGCCCTGTGGCCGAGTGAACAGAGGCTCCAGCACGACGTTCAGAGGCCGTAAGTTCGAGTCCTGCTTGGCCGCCCGAGTTTTCCTAGATTCCCAGCATTTACGTGGTCAGGGCGGGTAATACAGAGTGACTTGGATGCTAATTGTGGTACTATAATCAGTAACCAGTTGATATGGTAACTGGTACGGTCTAGCATGCCAGTTATGATTGCCAGTGCTGAGCATTGGAGAAACCAGTCACGGTAGCCGATACTAAGAAGCCGGAACTACAGTTACGTGCGCTTATACTCAACATCTGATGCACGTTACAGGCGCCACTAGTAGTATGAAGGATACAAGTATTACCATCAAGCGCCACTAGTAGTATATAGGCTACCAGTCGCAGGCGCCACTAGTGGTATATAGGATACCAGTCGCAGGCGCCACTAGTAGTATATAGGATGAAAGTAGTAGGTGCAGCTAGTAGTATAAAGGATACAAGTCCCAGATGCTACTAGTAGTATTCAGGATACAAGTAGTAGGTGCAACTAGTGATGTGAAGGATACAAGTTATACTCATACATACTCGTAGTGTGTACTAATACACCCTGTTTAGAGCGCATGTACACATGTAGGAAAGAGATGTGGAACACAAGTTAAAAATAGAATGACACACAGATGTGAGAAGTATTATTACAACTCTCAGTAGAGAAAAAGAAAAAAACTGTTTATTCCCAATAAAGTTGAGACATGAAATATAAAACACTGGGCTTTGAATTATCTTACCATTAAGATCATCAGTTGACATTCACACCCGGTATCGCAATAGCCATGTCAAATGTGGCAACAAGGGAGAAGAGATCAGTGACTTGCTTGAGTGCAGGATCTTACCAGTTGTATTACGTGCTCGCGGTGGTGCAGTGGTTAAGGGATCGGCCTTGCATGTTGGAGGCCCGGGTTCGTATCCCGGCACTGGCGCGGCGATTTTCCCCGTTGGGTATAAGGGAGAGCTCAAGCACAATACCCCACTCAACCCAGGTGTCGGGAATGGGTACCGGCTTCACGGGGGAACCGTCATGGTGTCCTATATATAGTGTTAGTTATAAGACATTTGAAAAACCAATGCTTAAGATCATATGTATCAGGCTTGATTGAAAATAAAGCATCCTAAGATGCCGATGTTTGTTTTTTGTTTGTTTGTAAAGGATCCGTGACTCGCGTCCGCTGTTGGTATTGAATGGATGATCACACAACCAATTTACAGTTTTTTTACATGGATGCCTTACAATAAAACATGGATGACGAGTTAGGTATTGTTACAAGTTGAGAGTGAACAGAAAAAAGGACCGGTCTCTTTACTTAAAATGCCAGTTGTCAGCCTAGTACACACATATGTGCACATGTACATGAAAATATATACACATATGCATTCACATACACACCCCACGTACATATACCCAACACGCACACATACACAAATACATATCTATACATCTAGGCAATCACAGTACATATACGTTCTACCAAAATGCTGTGCGATGTACCTAGGTATCAAGTATTTTCTTGTGTTGTTTGCTGCGCCTCATAATAATCATGTACACGCTTGTGCCCATAGTTTTACTGTTTTAATTTGCTAAGTGGGGGTGGTAAATCTTTCGGAGCCTATTACCCTATGTTAAACTTAGGTTTCTGCTCTTTAACTTCCAAGGTTAAGGAAAAGATTTCGTGCTTTCACGGATGTTCTCGCGATCGGTGTCGCTTGCTATTTTTAGTCGACGCTGACGTTAGCTTGAATGTCGATGCTGAGTGGACAAAATCGACTTCCGTGGTTGCGAAGTGACGCATAAAGTCGATGACTCATAAATGACGCACAATCGCATAAAGTCGATGACTCATAAATGACGCACAATCGCATAAAGTCGATGACTCATAAATGACGCACAATCGCATAAAGTCGATGACTCATAAATGACGCACAATCGCATAAAGTCGATGACGCATAAATGACGCACAATCGCATAAAGTCGATGAGACGATCGATCTCGACGCTTCAGTGAAATTGAAAATTAATTGCATGCATCATCGGAAGCTAAATTGAAGGCCACATTCAAATTGAATAAGTACTTACTATGACTGGAAATTTCCCGAACGAAACTCAAGATGCAGCTCTCATTTTCTTGTTAACAAGAAATTATCGTTTTCAAATACTTTAGATTGATATGAAAAGACTTTAGATCCATTTGTTAAGATTAATATTTGTTTGATAGTTATCAAAAATTTGTGTTTTGATTTGGATAACTATAAGTTACTTGACACACTGTGTTTGCTTATACCTGGCCATGCTAATCAAGTCTTGTTTACGTTCCAATTTCAGCTTCACGTGGCTGTGCAAGCAAGGAAGCACAGCGAGTACGGACGAGTTATGCCCAGTGCTGCGTTCACGCAACCAAAAAACACTGTTTACTTTTCTCAACCACCTAACCAAACTATGCACTTCACAAAGACGGAATTGCTTGCAGTAGCCTCAGGACATCTGTAGTTAAAGAATGTCACGTGTCTGTTAGCTCTACATCATTAAACCGAAAAACAGGAAGTGCTGAAAGTTGACACATTTTCAACGGAATCATGGCTTCACGGAAAAGAAGGTATAGCTGGCTTGCAACATGCTAAATGGAATGTTTAAATATTATACTTTGTACTTTAAACTGTATTTATTACCCAGAGAAATTATTGAAGAGGTTATTGTCAATTTGTGAAAGGTATTGACTTTTGAAATTTAAAAAATATTGCTGTTGCGTTCACGCAACAACGGGAACACGGACCAATATCCCTGTTGCGCTCACGCAACTTTGGGCGCACCAGAATGCTACTTTCGTGTGGTTTACACTTTCGTATTCGTGGTGCAGCGTGAGCTGAAAGTTTTAATGTACGAATATTGTTCGTATAATTCGTACCAGACGTAAAGTTTTAATGTACGAATATTGTTCGTATAATTCGTACCAGACGTGAATCTTGTGTTTGGTTGAGTAATTATGGGCAGGCTTAGCTAGCCGCACTGGGCACTTGTGATGAGCTCAGTGTCACATCTATGCCTCGGAGCAGATCGCACGAAATAATGAAGAACCTGCACGCTGCTGATAATGATAACCTGTGCATGGATGACAGATTTGCCATGATTCCTCCCTTGCTGAATGTTATGAATAAAAACTTCCTTGAATTTGAAGCAGCATTTGGATCCCGCTAAGTTTCTATTGACAAATCTATGATTACTTACTTTGGACGAGATCCCACAAAGATATTTATTCGTGATAAACCAAAAAGATAGGATTGCAAGGCTTGGGTTGCTGCCTCCCCTTCTGGTTATGCCTTTCAACTGGACATGTCCCAAGGGAAAGAAACCGTGGCAAATGATGAGTACAAAAAAGAATTATTGGACTTGGTGTAGTGTCATATTGAATTTTGTGGACACCTTTTAAACAATTTAAACAGCTCTAAGTCACCTTAGAGCTTGCATATCCACAACGTAAACTCAGCTTATATTTGGATAATTTCTTTACTTCACTGAAATTACCAGACGAAATTTGGAACAAAGGGCATGGTGCATCAGGAACCGTAAGAAGTAATCGGCTTGAAAACTGTCCAGTTTCTGATTCTAAACAATTCAACCAACAAGCTCGCGGCACTGAGAAGCATTTTGTTGACAAATCATCTGGGACACTAGTTGAACAATGGAATGATAATGCTGTAGTTTGCATTGCTTCAAACCAACGAGAGATTCTTCCTATGAAGAAAGCGGAAAGGTACTCAGCGGCAGGAAAGAAAAAGTATCAGTACCAATGCCTTTCCTTGTCAATTACTACAACGGGAACATTGGAGGTGTGGACCAAATCGTTGAGAACATTGGCAATTGTCGAACAACGATACGAGGTAAAAAATGATATTTTCCACTAATCTGATACCTAATAAACGTGTGTGTAAATAATGGTTGGCTGTTCGCACGTGAAGGAGGGTACAACATGATATGCTCCAGTTCACTATAGACATTGTTGATCACTGGCTAAAAACCTATGGTAAGTCTCGTGCAAAACCAGGTCCTCAAACCGCTGGGTTGTCACAGAATCTCCAAGGTGCAATGGTAACGGAGGCAATGCGCCATGGCAGAGTAGACCATTTTATCATTGAGAGTGATAGAAAGAAACGCATGAGATGCAAACACTGCGATAGTCAAACCATTTTCATTTGTAAAAAAATGTAACGTTCATTTGCATTACAAATTCTCCGAAAAATACCTCAGGCTGAATGAGTAAAAGCTTAGTCAACACATCTTTATGGAAATTGTGTACTTTTATTATAACAAATTCTTATACTATGCAGACATCTTCATTCTTATTCCAAAAAATGGAAATTAGATTTGTGAAGTTCTGTTGATTTTGCAAACTGAAATACTGAAGTAAAATTTGTATATCTTTTCAAATACTTTCCCAATGCATGATAGAAGTAAATTAATTGGTTTCCTTTACTTTTATCCTTCCAGTTCGAAAATAAATTAGTGCTTCCATTGGGGATGTTTGGGGATGCAAGTGCCCGGTGTTGGGTTGACGCAACAACTCACAGTGCTGGTGTTCCCAGCGTTGCGTCTGCGCAACAAAATATTTTTATATATTTCTTTGAAGCAAACTGATAAAAACTCAAAATAATCGTTGATCACGTCTACGTGGGTACCAAACAACAATATATACGACATTCATGCAATGCCAGTGACCTTCAATAATTACTGGCGTAAATGGATTAAAAGTAACCTATTACTTTGGTGGAACTTCACTACGTGATGTCTTTCGATACAATATTTGATTAAACATCGTTACAATATTTCATTAGAATTTGTAAGCAGCAACACATACTGAAAAAGTTGCCACGAATTTCATTTGCTCATTATCCTATATTTCAGAACATCGCACAGCCTTTTTAAGAACGCGTATGTATTGTGATATCCTCGATGCATAGAAATGTATTTGTGTACGTTCACGTGTTAGGTGTATGTATGTGCGTAGGTATGTGTGTGCACGTATATGTGTATATATTTACATGTACATGTGCACATGTGTGTACTAAACCGACAACTGGCATTTTTAACTAGAAATAGTGGTCTCTTCCTGTTCACTCTCAACTTGTAACATTACCTAACTCGTCATCTCTTTATTATTGTAAAGCATTCCCGTAAAAACTATACATTTTTTGTGTGATCATCCATTTATATTTAAATAAAATGCTTATCAACTAATGATCGTTATGCTAAAATGATTTAATTAGAAATACAAAACTTGTAATCTTCGTGTTCCTCATGCTTATATATGTATTTTTCCCTTTTTTTCTTTCACGCTTTCCTTGAAATAACATTTTTGAACATCGGCCGAAACAAGCGATTCATATAGTATTTTCTGGCGTCAAGAATGTCAAAGCTTTATGTCATGTGCGTGTAAACTGTCAAAAGTGTTTTCACCCCACAATGAAAATGCATCGTTCATCAAATTGTGTTGTCGCTCATGATTATCATTACATGTATCATCAAATGTAGCTTAAGCAAGATTAGGAGTACATTGCCCTCAATCATTTTTCGACTAGTGACATGGGTATTACAAACCTCGTGTGTGTGTATCATCTAAGTGTGTTAACTTTAAGATGTCTAAAAACCAATGATGGTACTTTTGTACTATCTCTATTGGAAATAAACTGTTTTTTCTTTTAATTCCACGCACAGTGCTGTGCGGTGTCCGGCCCAGACGGCAGCCTGGCACCCGAGATCAGGGTTGCCAGATCCTGTGAGTGAGATATTGCCAAATTGCTCAAGCTTCGCTGCCAAATCTAGCGCTTTACTGCCTAAAAGTCACGAACGTTGCTAAATGTAGCTGAGGTAGCCCTAAAATATTTATATGAAAACTTATCAAAGTTTTCCATTTCGTGTTTTGAATAATTATATTCAAATTATAATAATTAAAGTTTTGAGTAATTATATAAAATAGGGTGAAATTAAAGTCAATGTACAACCTTTGAGGGCGTTTTGTAATTTTAGAATTAAAATGAACAAAAATTAATCCCATGATTCAAACACTACAATAAAGATAGTGAACGTTTCACAAAATATTTTCAACAATAATATCCAAAAGACATTTTTCACTGAATACAAAGTGCTAAACTGTGATTCGTTTTTTTTATGCATTTTTTTTTGTTTATGCAGTTTTTTTATGCATTTAAACATTTTTATGCAATTGGGAGATTCGTTTTTAATGCAATACCAAAGAGAATTGTGCTCACCTGTCACGTTGCTAGCACCTGTCGCAAATTGTCTGCGACGCATTAAAACTACTTTTCGTCCTAACCAAATTTTGAGGTATAAAGAATACAATGCACGCAACGCGAAAGGTTTTTACTTTATTCTTGATTAATTTGGCAAGACCCTTTGGGCTTGAAAGATTTCTCGCACCACATGAATTTCTCCTCCTGCTGGAACAAGGAAGGAACTCATTAAATTAAACAGAAAACCAATTTCTTTAAATATATCAATAAATCAATTGTTTGATAACTTTACTCAATGGCTACACCACTCTCCCGTAACCGTCCACTTACGGATAGCACAACTGCTCGGCTTCCTTCAAGTGAAGAATACCGAGACGGTTAACACCGTGCAGTACACGAGAAACCCAATTTTATGAGATTTGGAGTTTCAAATAGCCAGGGGCTCGAGTGTTTTCCTCGCGGAGCGAAATACTGTAGGAACAATCTAATTAGAAACCAAGACTCAATGAAAACTCTCATGGCAGGTATTTCACTTAAAATTTACATATTACAAAGTACGCAAAGTAAACCTCTTCTAAAGCTCACCTTCAACTTTAATACCATTGGCACATATAAGAAGAAGTTAGCTTGGGAAGCTATTTTAGGAAATTTAGAAGGAAATACAGTTGAAGGAACCTACCCTCGGCATGGGACAGGTTAACTTGTTAGCGTTAGACTAATTGTTACGCAAGGCAAAGCCCGAAAAGAGTATATTAATTTCTCTTAATTGAGAGCAACTTTCTCGTAATTAAACATTCATAGTAAAATTATTACAGACGAAAGTTACCCGTTAAGTGAAGCGGACTAAGTCCAACATTTTAAATTATAAGGTTATGTTGACGTGACAAATGTCACTTTAGCCGTGACGTTAGTCACCTTAAAGTTGATATTCACAATTTGAGCTCTTTACGAGGATTTTTCCTTTATTACACTTAAAAGTTTCGTTTATTAACCTACTTTTTATTAAGAGACAGTTAGGTAGGTTTAAGAAGTGACAAAACTCCATGCAAAGAAAAATAAATAAATGAACGAAATTGAAATAGTGGCCACTACCAGTTATAAATAGGAAACGTAGAGCGCAGCCAGTGAAAGAATAACTAGAGAGGCTTCCCAGCAATACTCTGGCGATAAAAGACCGATTCAACGAGTTGCCTCTCAGTCTCCAACACTCTGTGCCGCCTGGCTCTGTCTAACAATTTTTCCGATCCTTGATCGGGACCTCGGCTAAAACCGAGATTACTTCTTTCTTCGTCGGAGCGAAGAATGGCGGATGATTCGCGACACACCGTCACTGAAATAGCTAATACAGTCTTTCAAAGCCATCTTATTCTTCTCAAGTAGTGACGCAGCTGCGTGAAACCACGCTTCACCTGTTGTTTATGGCCCCGGCACAAGCCCCAACAGTGAAGTTAAGATATCTTGAGGACTGTTATCATAGCATCGAACGCAAACACACAAGTTCTTGTCACTTGATATATCAGTCGACTCGTCGATCATCAAGCAGTATTCGTTTAGCTTTGGCAATTTTATCCCGTAGTTCCTTTTTAAGCGCTGGTGATATCACCTTCGTAACTAACATCGAACACTTTGTTCGGTAAAGTTCTTTAATTTATTTCCATCGGAATTATTCTTAATTTCTTCACACAAATGATCTGTGGCAGACACTGAACTGCGACAGCTGATAACCAAAGCGAGTTCTAACTCAGTTGTCTTCACTTCATAACTAGGTTCCTGAGTTTTTGCGGCTCTTCGAAACATGTTAGATCTCACTGAGCTAACTACGGAAGCCCTTTTTTGTGCTCTTTCCTGTCAGCATGCAGCGCAATCGTAGTTTTTCTGGGGTTCATATTCTTGGAATATACCTTACATAAAGAGACAGCGTACCATCTTTGGGTTTCGTCAGCCATGGAAACTCTTTCTTCCATATCACTCTGTAGGTACGTCCCAAGTCATAGGACTTATTCCACTTGGACACAATGACGAGTTTAGCTTTCAATAGCTGAACACAAACGACAGCACTGACACAAGCTAAAAACCAGGGTTGCGGAGTCGGAGGAATAAATTTGCGACTCCGACTCCACCCTTTCAGAATTTTGCGACTCCGACTCCGACTCCACCTTTCCAGAATCTTGCGACTCCGACTCCACCTTTCCAGAATTTTGCGACTCC
>JACJUY010018755.1:0-10264 GCA_014220935.1 Platorchestia sp. MABIK
ACCACCTACCTCTATGTGCTGCAGCTTGGTCTGGTAGTAAGATTTGAGGCTCTGGTTGTCACCACCCACCTCTATGTGCTGCAGCTTGGTCTGGTAGTAAGATATGAGGTTCTGGTTGGGCTTCCAATTCATGGCTCGCAGTTCGATGATTTCGAGGAGACGGTAGCGAGCGGCGAGGCTGAGTCGGTCGTCCCGGCAGCCAGTCCGCAGCCACACGTAGCATTGGTCGAGCTGGTCTGCACAAGCAATATTTATTGGAATTTCATTTGAAGACTTAAGATCAACTAAATCACACATCACTCGGAACAGCACACAAAGTTCTAGATTAGATCAGATGTTTGCTAAAGCTTCCCTAACAGCAACAAAGATGTTCCAAACAGAGGAAGATTAGATTATATTATTAGTTAGTTTAAGCCTCCCGATCCGCAACAAATGTGATCCAAAGAGAGGAAGAAGGAAGGCACCATTAAGTATGGAGTTGAGGGAACGCGGAATCTATGCACAAAGTGCATAGATACACTAAGTTGAGAAAGAAGTTCACGAAACAAGACAAAAGTTGAAGAAGAAAGTAGTAGGTAATGAAAAACAGGACATTAGTGAACCGAAGAAGATGGGTCAACAGAAAAAAACGCGTTTGATTTCAGCATAAAGAAGGCCCACCTAACTCTCAGCTCGGGCCTCACATGTCTCTCCTGGGAGTGCTAATTGCGTACAATGATCTAACGTATCTCATAGGCGGAGAATTTCAGTTTCAGCCACCGAATTTTCTGAAAGCTGCATGAATATTTGTAAATAGGCAACTTTTGCTCGGGAAGAGCTCAGGAATCTCATGTCTCAAGAGAAACGCCTAATTTTCGAGGAATTTTTGATAGAATCAGACCTCCCTTACCAATAAGATTTAAATGTATTTTCTCTGACAGAAGTCACTCATCACATCAGTTCGCTCCAACTTTACATCAACAGTTTGTGACCCTACGAGCGATGGCCGAATTTTTCTTTCACAATTTGAACAATTTATTTACCACAAGCGATACGGCAGTGGATTGTTTCTCAAGTCTAATACAATGGACACGCACGTTTGAGTACAGCTGCTTGTTGGCCGAATAAATTCAGTGACTTTTAGGGCATCCTATCATCAACGCTATACTAAGAGAAAAATTTCCCAGAATACGTCTGAAGAATGTGTCATTTACTTGCATTCAAGTTTCGTTTCTTTGGATGAGCCTAAAAGTTAGTTCAACAAGCCTTCCTAACCGCGACAAATATGATCCTAAGAGAGGAAGGAAGAAGGCACAATTTCAAATGGAGTTAAGGAAACGCAGAATCTAAGCACAAAGGTGTGTTCCCACACAAGATCCCCTGCTTAAATACACGGTCAATTAAGAAGGTTTATGGATAAAATAAAAGGTGAAGAATAAACTGGGCTTAAAAAAACAGGACAGCCATGAACAAAAAAAGATTATTGATATCAAAACAAATACCCACATCTCAATAAAGGTCTGCTTAACCTTTGGCTCGAGCCTTCACATTTCCCCCTGGGAGCTCCGATTCCTTTAGAAATAATAGTTGTATACCCTGAGGGGGCCTAAAAACGATTTCATTTACTCAAATTAATGAAGAGTAAAATGCGAATTCGTACCTATCAAGGTTCAAACTGACCAAGAATACCACAATAAGTCGGTGAGAAACAATTTATGTTGCGAAATAAATCACAGATAAGATCAAATAAGCATATGCCCCAGTGGCGCAATCGGTTAGCGCGCGGTACTTATACGACAGTATTTGAGCGATGCCGAGGTTGTGAGTTCGAGCCTCACCTGGGGCAGTCCGTTTTTCCCGGAACCAATGCGTGCATGTACGCATACAATTTAATAGACTACTGCAATGGTCAGTAGAATGGAAAATAAGAAAGCCAGCTGTCAACATCACAGTTAAGGGTGTGCAAAAGTCATTATTTTAATTAATTATTTATTATTAATTATTATTTAAATAATTAATAAATTAATCTGCGTCTGATTCAAATAAAATAGATTTTAATAATGGGGTAGTTGGTTCAAATTTTATTTTTAAATTTGTTCCTTTTTCTGTTCTCTAATTTTGAGGGCTTTTTTTACCTTTAATTTTATTTATTCCTTTCCTTTTAGAAAAATTTATTCATCACTTGTTTGAACATTTCATTTGTTGATTTTTCACGGTTTGTTCTTTATTCATTCGTTATTAGTTAACTCGATATTTTTTCAAAATTACGGTTAATTTTTTCATGTTTTAATTTACTGATTTTTCTAATAATTTGATTATCCTTTCACTGATTTATTTTTAACCATTCATTTTTTAAATATTCATTGATTTTTAAATTGTCTATTCAGTCTTCCAACCATTCATTAATTCATCCACTTACTAATTCCTCCAATGTATTTATTTATTCGGGTAATCATTAAATAATTTATTCGTTAACTTGTTCATTCATTGATCGGTAAGATTGAATTAGGCCCGGCTAATTTAAACATCCATGAAACCAGAAAATTTAATAACTTCCAGGTGTACTCACACAACAAACACACGTCAACACACGCACACAGAAACATATATATATATACACACAAGTGTTCAGGATGAATTTCAGAAGGAGCATCAGCCGTAAGGCAAGAACGAGAGCAATGAACGACCTTTATTTTTAGTTATTTAATTTTTTGTGCTAGTGAGGGTTTTCCTTTAGTCCAAATACAACGCTTGGCCCACACGCTCGCACAACCTGCACCGTCTCGTGCAAAAGTTGTGGTAGAAGAGTTGGAATCAAACTAAGTTTATAGGATCGTCATCACCTGGTCCACTAGACCACAAATTACGAAATCTCCCCGAAATACAAATTTCATACATACACTACCCGGCCCAAAAAGTTTGTATTACTCAGAATACAAGTAAGTGAAATGGAAACAATCAAGCCTATAGTTTGTTGGAGCAACTTTGACAATGACTTCAGTTTTCATTCAATTACGCATAAATTCTACAAGATTTGTATACAATTTAAATTAATATTTGAACTAAGTACGAGCAAATGTTGAGATTTTCCAACAAAGAAGGAAGAGATGCTAAGGCATGCAGCTCCTTTTCCAGTTGTTCCTACGAATTTTCAATGGGGTTTAAATCAGGAGACTGTGGAGGCTACACCGTACGGGTGAATGATTACTCATGATCCCTAAACCAATCTTGTACGAAGGGAGACCGGTGGATGAGACAGTTGTCTTCAAAAATACCAAAACCAACAGTTAATTAAATAAGAAACCCTTTCAGGGTGTACTGGGTCACCTAGGATGTTCAAATAATCCTTGAATTTCATTTCGTTGAATAATCCAAACCTAATTCCTAATTAAATAATCCAAACCTAATTCCGACTTTGTGAAGCACCCCAAACCTTAACATACTCTGCTCTGGAAGCCTGTACTGTCGGAGCCGTGCTTGAAGTATCCAAAGGAAAAATAAATTTCAGGTCTTGCTCTTTCTATTTTTTGGAAAATTCGAACCATCGTTCATCTCAACATAGGACGTGTTTTTCTTGCTCTACACTCCAGCCTTTGTAATCTTGTTGTAGCTGTTTCGTAGGACTAGCTTTACCGGCCAGTGGTTTATTTGAAGCTCCGAAACTCCTTAAACTGTGGCACGCACGGTGAGCAGAAATTTTATTTGGGCCTTCGTTGAACATACTAGCCAACTGCTGAACACTCTTCCGCCGCTTTGCTTTCACCCATCGCTTCAGAGTACGCCTGTCGCGAGTATTCGGAATTTTAGCTCTGCCGCTATTACCACGGAATGACCACACTTTCTTTTTTTCCACCGAGCTATTGCTTTTCGCAAAGTCCCATGGCTGTCATTTGAGACAGTTCTCTGTAAGAAATAGAACTCGAATTGCACGAATTTTTGTCAGAAATATCAATATACAGCTGGTAACGGTAGCAGCTGCAGCCAAGGCTTACAGCTGCAGCTGCACTTATACGTCTGCGAAGCCGCAGGAGGAAGGCCTCTCTACGAATGTGATTTGTGACCTTTGTTCACTCCGAAACTTTCTTCAGCGAATACCGCGTTTCTGCTCAACTTTCATTAGTTTTTTCCGGAAAATATGTAGTTATTTTCAGGAGTTATGTAGGTCTGTCTAATCCTAAAAACAAACTGAACGTACAAAACATTCAGATTTCTCACACGTAAATAGATGTATGCATACGTTGGCTCGAAAATGCATTCGTATGCTAATATTTTTCAATACATAAATTGCAGAAAGTCAATATTCACTTTTTCCTAAATGCCACGTAAAGTAGAAAACATTCATACTTTTATTACCGTAAATTCAACCAAAACAATCATGTTTTAAATTTTTGCATGCAAGTTAAATTAAGCAGCATTCATACTTCTCATTCTCGTAAATTCAACCAGACTATCCATACTTCTTTTCACTTTCTTGCAAGTTAAATTTATAAAAACACTCATGCTTTTAACCACGTAAACTGAATTCAAATTCAAAAATTGATATATAAATGCACGGCAGGTTTTATCAAATTCTGAATTTAGGTTTAGGAAATTTCTCATTTAATTTAATTTTTGAATAAATTTTAGGAAATTGATATATAAATGCACGACACATAACTCAAGACCCATAAGCATCACAAATGCAAATTCGATGCAAGTGAAGTACCGCATTTTTACAACCAAATTATTGAAGAAAGATCCGTAACACTAAAAGATGTAGCACTAAAAGACATCCCACTCATAATTGGTGTCCGAAAAGAAGCGTCACATGAACAAAACTTGACACAAGTGGAGTACTGTATTATCACGACCACATCATCAAAGAATGATTCCTAACGGGCGAGTAACGGGTTAAGCTGGCACCCGTACCGCTACGGCGAGGTATATTCCAGGCAAATTCAGCCTGAGAAGACCAAGAGAGAGCGCAAGACTCGCTGACCATGCAGCGTTTCCAGGGCAAGTCAAACACGGGGAAAGTTAAAGGAAAGTCGCAGGCTAGCAATTCGTGCCACCAGGCTTTCGCTATGTGCCTTCTCTACCATATGGTCCGAGCTCGGTACTTCCACCACGTTTCCCGCGTGTTGGCCCACATGTGTCCCAATTGGTAAATTGCTCATTTACCCACCGGTATGAATGAATGACATTTTACCTGCTTTGCGACCTTTTTTAAAAATGACTAATCATACCAGGAGATATGTTATCGTGCAATTGTTTTTTTCATGTTTATCAGGCAAGGAGAAAAACCTAGTCGAGAAGTGAAGTCGGATTCCCTGTTCTGCAACGTACAACCTAACCAAACCAACCGTTAACAGCCGCGGAAACGCGGTGAACGTGTGTAACACGTTGCTTGTGATCCGGCCCATCGGTGCGTCGTTTGAAAAATTGCAACTATCTTTTAAAATCATTGGTGTTTTGACTGTGTTTAGAGCAAAATTGAAACCGCACTAAAACAGAGCGTTTCGATGCTTCACCCACCTGCGAAAAAGTAAAAATCCTAAGTCTGCAAGGTAGAAAGAAACGGGATAAAATTTAACCGCACGAATACCGACAAAACAAAGGGGACAAAATAAACGTTACGATGAAGGGAATTCCTTAACGGGGACAAAATAAACATTACGATAAAAGGTAGTCCCTAAAGTGGACAAAATTACCATTACTTAAAGAGGACAAAATAAGCATTAAGATTAAGTGAACTCCTTAAAGGGGACAAAGTTAACTTTACGAAAGTCCTTCAAGGGGACAAAACCAACACTAAGACGCTAGCAAGTGCGCACCTTTGAAGACGTTCTCGAGCTGTGGCCCGAACATCTTGAGGTTCTCACAGAGGGAGGCGATGGCGGGGTACAGCGTACGGTGGTCCCAGGAGCCCGCCTGCAGCAGCTGCGACACCTCGTCCATCTCCGCCAGCACGCTCTCCACTGCAACACGGGGGTACTCATTACCGGCCGCTCTACTGAACACCTCACGCACGAAAATTTCAGTAGCAGGTTTTGCTATTTGGAGCTGGCCACTATTACTGTGCTAAATACCTGACGGAGGATAATTTTATTGACAGGTTTTGCTAATTGGAGGATAATTTTAGTGACACGTTGCGTTATTTGGAGCTCGCCACTAATTACTGCTCCAATGAATACCTCACGGGAGATAATTTAAGTGACACGTTTTGCTATTTTGTGCTGGTGATTAGTACTGTACTTGATAACTGTCCAGATTATAATTTTAGTGGCACGTTTCATTATTTGGTGCTGGAGACTATCACTGTACTTCTACAGGTGCTGCCAGAGGGTCAGGCTAGTGACACGCTTCGTTACTTGCTACAGGAGACTATTATTATACTGTTCAGCTAAGTTGACAGGGATGAAATAGCCAGCAATACTCTAGTGGTTGACTGGGACGCTTGGCAAATAGGCATGAATACTCTTTTGGTTGACTGAACTGTTCGGTAATGCTGCCCTCTAACAAACAACTATTCTCAGCAATTCTCTCCTTAATACACTACTAATTGACCAAAATACGCGTTTGTTTTCTGGTGGCACAGTTCGAAAACTGAGTACAAACAACATTTGATTGGATTACACTGCTCTTTACACCGAATATCCCAAATATCGACAACAATACGTTGATTGATTACTTTACACACAGTGCTCTCCGTACTTAGGAAAAGTTGCTTATCTTACAAGGATTGCAAGTTACGTTTTATTGAGTAATGTTTTCTGATAATTGAGTGCAATATTTAGACTACTGGCATCTTACTGATGGCTTGGAGACGGAAATGCCTGAGTAAGTGTCGGGTATGCGAGTGATGCAGGAATTTAATTCTGTGCAAGTGATGCAGGAATTGGCCTCTTTTTAAATGATATACAAGACTTTTTAAATTCTATGAAATTTTGTAACATGACATCGCAAAAATACATCGAAAACTAGATGAAGCGCCATTAATTTCAAAGAAACATAAATACTTAGGCAAGAAAATGAAGCGAAACAAGTCATGCCTGCGGGCGAAAAGCGAAGCCCCGACCCGGAACATTACGACGAAGACAAAGGGAAGGTCAAAACCGGAATGTTTCCTTGCGAAGAAATAGCGGAGTTGCCGCCAGTGAAAATTTAGGTCACATTTTATAGGGGAGTCCAACCCATCGTGCGGTGGACTTTCTATCATACAAGGGCTCTTCACAGTAAAATGACGCCCGAGCATTGTTGGATATACAGCATGTCCCACAAAAACCCGAACCGAGTTTCTATTTTCCCTTACCAGTAATACCGCCATAATCAGTAATACCTTTTCCATAGGATAATTTTGAAGGATAATTTTGCTAGAAATTAAATGCTTAGGATATTCTTACGATGGTATGAATGATACGAGAAAATAAATACTCGGTTCGGGATCTTGTGGGACATACTGTCTCGCTTTCAGGCATAATATCCACGTCACGTCCACACAAGAAATCACGTCTGTTCATTTCAGTTTACAAATGATGCATTCTTCTGAAAGAAATTTTATCGTTAGCGCACCATTTTGACGCTACGATGCATTTAGATTTTCATTTGGTGGATGTACAGATTCGAACAAGTAATGCCCAGATTATAAATTTCTCTAAACGCAATTATTTTGACGCTTAGACGCATTTTTGGCGTAAGAATGCATTAAGCACTCTATACAAATTCAAACACTTAATTTTTGCCAATAAACGAAAAAGGCAAAACTAAGTTTTTTACCGGTCACTACACAAGGGTAAGCATCGCTGCCAGAAATGTGCGATATTCAGTATATAACACCACTTTTACTTTGAACTCTCGATATATAACACCACATGAACTTTGAAAATTTCTTCCTACAAGAAACCGCGTTTTTTGCACCAAGTCGGTATAGGCTTGAAAAGGCGAGTTGTTTTGCATGGAACCTGAACCTTCAACCGGCAATAAACCTCAATTCCTTTGAGGTTAGGGTGTTATTCAAGCCTTTTGAACCCCAGCGGCGGGTATTCACTCTTGCAAACTGACCCCAGGTTTCCCTAAGGTCAAACGGAATGAACTTTAGTTCAGGCCGTGTGGTATGTATATATATCTTCTAACAGCTTGCATCACACTAGGTTTTTTCAAAGCTGCCACCGCAAATTTATCACAAAATGCGAACGTAACAAAACCGCCATCCTTGACATACACGTTTTCTCAACATGAACCCATGAACGTTCAGACAGCAAGTCGCTTAGAAAACATATTCAAGGCTGTTGATTTGGCGTGAAGTTTTCATTAACCCTTTAGCGTGAGCATTTCTCTACTCACATTACCGTCATCACAACCACCATCATCAGACTTACTCTGGCATCAGGTAGTGACCGACATCAGGATGAGGAAGGAGCTGCCACTCGGCAGTGAACTCCGAAGAACACACCAGGGAACAAATTTAACAAGAAATACGATATATTGATGCTATTTTCCTAAGGGGACCAAAACGTTAACTTGGATGCACTTGTCAACGCCTCTCTGTTGACTCGAGATAGCTAGAGGCGCTCGCAACACTTGGACTGCGGCAGGTAAAACTGAAGTTTAACCTTCAACTCAAATTTAAAGTCAATTGTAGTGAGCAATGTTGAAAACAGCAAACATTAACTGAATGGTGCCTTCATGTAGTTTTGGTTTAGTGTTTATGAAAATTGAGTTTGTGACGACTGGTCGGTCGGCAGCATTATTAAAACTCCATCAGTGACCACCGGTGGCTCACGTCGCAGTTAAAGTGTTAAACTTACTGTACCTGTGAGACAGGCAACTGCATCCGTGATGAACGGAAGAACTTGAGTACTTTCTCCATATGAACAGCTTAATATTTGGCGAGTCTCTTGAATGAATTTAATTTATACTGAATATAGCGCATCAATTGCTGAAACCTTGGAGAATCTCATCATCAGTTCAATCCTCTTAGTTTCCCAATTATCATAGGTTCTAAGTTCCACATTCACTCTAGTTTCTCAGTGGCTTCATTGCCTCAGTTCAGTTAGCAAGTGCCATAACCACGCCACATAACCACACCACCACAATCACACATCACATAACCACACCACCACAGCACAATCACACATCACATCACCACACCACCACAGCACAATCACACATCACATAACCACACCACCACAGCACAATCACACATCACATAACCACACCACCACAGCATCATGTGGTCCCAGGACCAAGCAAGCAACCCTCTTCACTCACCGACTCCAGCGAGTCTGGTGTGGTAGCCATGATCTCCCCCCACATACAAAACGGCATGTGGACCCCACACACACCAAACAGTATGTGCAACACTCGCACAACGGTATGTGGCTGCCCCCCTCTCCCCCACTCGATTTAAACTGCAGCCACACCCGTGACAAAGTGTCGAACGAGACGGAGGCGAGCGCGGCTAACTGGATTCCTCTCACAAGTGCAGTTCCAAGCAGCCCGAGTGCGACTTACGGTTGAGGTCGCTGCTGTTCAAGTTGGTGGCCAGTTTGAGTGGTCTCGGTTTCTCGATCTTGAGGGGGCGACGCGCCGGCTTTAGTCCGCTGCTCACACCCATCTGAGGAGAACGGAAACTGGTCAATGGGGGCACTTGATATAGAACAACTGCGGCACGACAAAACTGGTCAATTCGGCACACAGATGCATTCCAACTGGGTCACGAGACAACTGGTACACTAGGAACATAAATGCATTCTAACTGGGTGAATTGAAAACTGAAAATTGGTCAACTGGAAGGTCCACAAATGCACTTCAACTGGGGCACGACAAAACTGGTCAACTGGGCTCACAGTAACACATAATAACTGGGTCAGGACAAAACTGAAAACTGGTCAACTGGGCTCACAGTAACACATAATAACTGGGTCAGGACAAAACTGAAAACTGGTCAACTGGGCTCACAGTAACACATAATAACTGGGTCAGGACAAAACTGAAAACTGGTCAACTGGGGGCTCCTAATGTATTCTAACTGGAGGAGTAAAAAAGATAATGAATTGGGCAGAACACATTCTAACTAGATGACGAGGTAAACTGGTCAACTTGAGACACACACATTGCATTCTAACTGGGTCACGAGAAAACTGGTCAACTTGACAGAAAAATAGATTCTGACTGGGTGATGTGATAAACTAGTCAATTAGGAAGAACACCACACATTCTAACTGGTCAACTGCCTAGTCTGGTTAAGATAAACTGGTCAACTGCCCAGTCTGGTTAAGATAAACTGGTCAACTGCCCAGTCTGG
>JACJUY010018757.1:0-10261 GCA_014220935.1 Platorchestia sp. MABIK
CTCCACACCGAGAACTCGGTCTCCTTGTTAATGCAAATTAATGAGGGGTAGGACCGAACCTTATCTCGTGACAGCGGTTCCACGTGTCTCTCAGAGAAGATAGGTTGAAACAATAGTTTTCTGATAAAGCATGAAATTAGTACTTTCACAAGCTTTAATTCTAAAGGTTTTGGAATATATCATCCAGAATTGCACACTAAATTATTTATATACTCGGAAGAATTTAATTTTAATCGTTTCATATCCTAAATTTGTCATTGCGTCGTGGTTACTTTTTACCTATTTCATGTTTCTATATCAACATTACGTTACCATTAAAAATTTTGAAATTAACGAGTGATATTTAAATTATTCTGTTCATACTTAACCGACCTTATGTAAAATTTCTTGAACTCAATTCTTTTCTGCATGTTTTCTTTGGGGTTGTGCTAGCTTGTAAATCTAAAACCGGAGAACACAAGCCTTTGAGTATTTTTGAACTCGGTGGTTTCAAAGACTGCTCATGATGTGTTAATTTCGTGAGCGCAAGCACTGTGCTATCATTTCTTATCAGTGTAGTAGGAAGACTATTTGGTCATTGGCACCTCTACGAAGATAGACTGCCAGAGAAGTTAATATTTTTTTTTGTGGAAGGGGTTGTATTAAAACGTTGGTTATCCGTTTCGTCTTTCTTCCTTTTTCTTTCTTTTCTTTTGTTACTCTCAAAGAAGAGCAGTTTTTTTGTGAGCAAAACTGCAGGGCATTGAGTTTTCGTACTTTTTTGCTAGAACTAACAAAGCGTCGTCAACACATATCATTGAAGTTAGTCATAGCCTTAGCTTCATTGGTTGAGAGAATTTTACCCTGCTTTTTTTTAGGTCTATCACTTTACTCAATTGATTGAGACCAATGCATTGCCATGTATCCAGGCTTCGTATGATTATTGCTTCGTATATCTTAGCCTTGATATGATTCATCATATCAAGGCAACACACTGAAAGAGATGTGGATATTTTCATTAGGTTGGCCCCTTCAGCGTGAAGCATAATGAAAAGTAGCTACTCACATTTTTGCAAAGCGAATGCTTAAAGATAAATGCATTGATCGTTAGTGTTTAAGTCCAATGCAGAATTTTACCTTGATAGCTAAAGGGTGAGGCAATACGTACAATTTTTGGAAAATAATCATTCATTAATAAAAGTGAAATGAAACATGAGCCTTTGATTAGCCTGGCGTTCATCCTTATCGAGGCCTTTCTAACAACAATTGTCTCTCAAATTCCTCAACACTCGTCATAGGATACGTGGATTGTTCTTTAGCGAGTTCATTTCAGTTGGAGTACGTTGTTTTGACGCGTGTAGAGTTCGCGGTGGTTGTGTGTAAGCCTTTCATTTGAAATGTCCTAATAAAACGTCGCCATGTGTCAGGTCCGGTGATGTTGATGCCATTCTCGCTCCTGTCCCCTTGCAATAATTCTTTATTCAAAGACGGTTTGTAAATAATTTCTCACAACAACGCTCTGATGGCGGAGTGCACCATCTTGCATCCACCAAATGTTGGAATGGCGCAGGCTGTTTTGAGCTTTGCAATTTCTATTTTACTCAGCATTTTAAAGTAATTTTCTCCAGAAGATAACTTTCGTGGGAAACATTTGCCACCTTTCCTTCCGTTCCGTATTGTAAGGACCAATCTAATCAGAACATCAACTCTTTAAAAAAAATTGAAATATGTTCTTTTGCCAGCGAATTACGTGCTTCTAAAGAATGGTTAATGATCGTACTTTTCACGAAGGTAAAAATAATTGGGTATCAGTAGAAAAGATTTTTATAAAATAGTTGAGTAAACATCGGAAAATACTGTCCGTAAACTGAACACTTGTCGCTGACCATATATGCAAGTACAGCGTATTGGATTCACATGATGCGTTGGAAAAGAAGACTGTAAATTTTTTTTCTAGTGTTATTTTAAAATTTCCGATGAACTAAAATGAGATTTTAGAAAAGTGGAGAAATTGTTAAAAACTAATGTGAAATTAAAAGCAGAAATCCAATTCTTGAAGTCCTACGTAATAGCGATTGATTTTCCTTACTTGCCGCATGAAAACGAAATTGAATTTTGTCCAGTCCTGTTATTGAATTGAGCGTTGTGGATTGGGTTATACGTTGTCATTGAATGCATTGCAGATCGCAAGAAACAAGCAGGCATACACAACACTAATAAGATTATCAGAATTTCGTATGTGTATAGATAGATTCGGCATTTACATTGTACGTTTTTTATTAATGAAGGTAGCCGATCGTCCGGTTGATAAGTTTCATGGGTACTCGTCTGTCTACAGCGGCATCTCAGTGTATTTTGGATCAGCTCAAGCCACGTCATTCCTAAATCGTAGTTGGGGGTGTCGTACGTGTGATGAAACCCAGTTCCGAGGATTGGCTTGTAAGACGCCGCCGGACTGAGCTACGTCGCCCGATAACCTGCCTCTCCTTTATTAGCGAAGTTACCAGATGTTGAAGATAAGACTCTGAGGATCTCATTACATTTAGAATGTCCGCTGTCCTATTAATTGGCGAACCAATTCTGTATCATTGCAAGCGTTGCCTGTACTCCTGTTCGTTGTGAGGGCTGAGGAATACCTTCGGTTATTGGCCGCCATCTAGTTGGTTGGAGAATATTATCGTGTAGGCAAGATGTGTGTTTGAACAGCTGTTCAGCCACGTGACTTGATCAATTCTTTTCTGCCAACTCCATGACGTTCGTGACTCACCAGCGGAGTGACGTCACGATCCCGTTGTGAGCACGTACACCTTGGCTGTGTGTTATTTTACGAACATTCCCATTGTTGTTGCAGGTGGAGTGTCCTGCCCAAACTGTAGCATCTAGTTAAACTGTTTGGTACGCTCGTATGAAGTCTCACTATTGTTTGAGATATTCAGCTGTGATCCACTGGCTCTCCTTCATTCGTCGTTGTATTACCTCAGTAAGTGTCATTACCCGTCATTTGTGCTGCGTTTTGTCTTCAAGTTTTTCTCTGTTAACCTTGAAATAATGTGTCCAGAATTCTCAGAACATTTTTAATGAATGCAGCGAGAGAGGGCGCGCACCTCAATGTAAAAGAAAGACATTATACTTGCAGCATGTACATCTGCAGCTTCCGGTCAGTCGTGGCCGAGTTGTGTTGTGTGCTGCTCGTGTGAACCTTCCATTGTGGATCGATACTCCACCACGTCACTCGTCTTGACCACTCTCACCGTCGTCCTGCATTTACATTACCTCAGCTATACATAGGCAGGCCTTCGGGACTGATGTTTCGTGCCCAGTTTGCTTTTAATTTTCATACCATCTTCGCCATTCTTCATATTTTTTTCCTCTTCCTCCGTAACTCGCTGCATCCATGCGGACGGTATCCTGTGTGGGAACGAGGCTTGTGCATTGATTCCTCGTTTTGATTAGTTCATACTAAATTGTAGTTATGTTTGATTATGATTGTATGTTCCTTATCTTCTTGCCGTTGATATATGAGAAAAAACAATGAATAAATGGTTCCTTCTCCTTCCTGTGTGAGAACATCTTTGGAATGTTAGCGGAGTCTAATACTAAATCTTCTACAATTGTATGTGCGTAGTCCAGGAAATAATATTGATAGACGGTTAACTCGCTGTTAAGTAAAAAGTTTGAAAGATTCATTTGCCTCAGTCGTGCACATTGTAACAAGTAAAACATAAATATACCTAATATTCATCAGTCAGCAATATTAGCGTTGTGGGTATAATGAGGAACTAGGCTTTTATGGTAACCCATTAGGAAAGGAACAACTTTTGCCGTGAACTTTGGTAAATAAATCTTGTTTCTAATTAAATGAATCTTGTTTCTTGTTTCCATGACTAGTTGAGCACATATGACAAACATGCTTGTATCAAAAATGGGGAAATACAGTTTGATATTCTGGCGTACGTTTTTCTTCGTTAAATTTCTGTAATGGTAGTCTCCTAGTTTGAGGTTTATCTTGCCCATTGTTCATGAGGCAAAAAATAAAGTTTAGAAACAATATTTCGTTCATTTTTTATTTGTTTCCGTTGTTTAATTTATCTTTATTTATTATTGTCTATTAATTTAAGAGCATTTAAGTTTCCAACCTACTTTTGAAGGCTGAGTTCATGAAACATCGCAAGTATCAAGAAGAATGTAATATCAAAATATGACATTAGCGAAAAGAAAGCTATTGTGAGATCCGTCTTTTGAGTAATGAGAGTATGAGTTCATTTATATTCCTCGACAAGCAGTCATGGACATCAGTTTGAGCGTAAATTTGTTGTTAAAATTAGAATTTACGGTAAATTCAAGTGTTTGTAACGTTAAACAACAGAGAGAAAATCGTAGTACTTGGGGACCTTCAGAACTTAGAGGTTCTTGATAGAATCATTTGTGTAGGCGTTGTGTTGTAAGTTGGAAATAGCCCTATCGGCTTTTTTGCTGTGCGAATATTTAGTCAATTTTATTTACGTCTGTGTTATGCCCGGCTTTAGGGCTATTTATGTTGATTATGCGGACGAATAAATGCGCTATAAAGAATTTTCAGCGATCTTCCAGGAAGAATGTGCTCGACTGAGAGCTCAATTCTTGTGGATATTGACAGCATATAGCGTAATTTATAGGTGTGATTTTCGAAGACCAAATTTTCGTATTATTATTATTATTATTATGTATTATTTTTCGAAATTTGCAGCTGTTTAGTCTCGCGAATTTTTCTATCGCAATCTTAATACTTGGGAGCGCCATTTTTCCCCGATAAATAATTGCATAAATTTTTTCAAGTTGACGTTCATACTGATTTTATTTTCTACGAGACACAGGGAATCGCCTTTCAATGCGTGATGTATTTGTTTTGGAATATTTCATTGTATTTCCGGGAAAGAAACCTGATGCGTTGTGTTCTGCAAACAGTATAAATTTGAAAAAGATGTTGATTTTAGGAAACCGTTTATAACCATGCGAAAAATAAGAGGCCCGAGGACAGATTGTTGAGGAATAGATCATGCGTGGCAGCTCTGAAGTAGAATTGCTAATTGTTACATAATGGTTATGGTTTGAGAGGTAGGATTTGAACTATTCGTGAGGACTACCTTTTATGCCTTAGGGGTATAGCTTAGATCTTTTAATTGACGCTATTAAAAACTTTCTTGAAGTGAAGGAAAATGGAGAGTACTAAGTTTCCCTGATTAATATTGACTTAGCGAAATTATCGAGGATTTCGATTGGCTAGAGTCGTTAACTTTCAGTGTGGAAAGATGACTAGCTTGTCTCGAAAGAATGAATCATGCTGTAAAAAAGAGTATGTCTTATTACAAACCATTTAAAAAACAATTTCTCTGAAGATCGATGTACAAATTAGTTTACAGTTATTGATGTAAGTTTTGTAATCATTTTTCAAGATCGGAGTTTCTCCTGCAACTTTACTAAATTACAATGGGTGCTAGACAAAAGAAACTCTTCATTTGTGGTGATTAGAATAGAGGCAACTAAAGAAGCTACGTATTTAACATTAATTGGAAATGTGTTTTCCCAAATGATTTTTTGTGGCAGTTTATTGTAGTTTGACACTTCTGGAGCGTTTTTTGTAGTAAGGCTGCAAAGTATAGTGGTTATTGAATATGTCTGATGTCTTGTGATCGTGATAGGATACACAGAATCGTGGACGATTATTTATGTTGTTTTTTGGGGACTGTTATTCTGTGTGTGAACAGAATTGAAGAGATAGTTTTTTTTGCATAATTCTTGACCTGGGTTAATTTTTCAGTGTAACAATTTTTTTGGGAAGCTTAAATTTCGCCGGTCTCCCAACTTCTGAATCTTTGATCCATTTCAAAACGAATTTCTCGTTCAAGGTGTAAGTCAAGTAAGTCTGTCGTAATATTTTTAAACATTTTTATTTTGTTACCTGGGGCTTTTGTGTCTTTTGGCGTGACTGCACTACATAGTTATGATTGGACAACCTCTGTAATATGTGTTTTTTAAAGATTTTTAAGCCCAGTGAGGGCTTTATCAATGCATGTTTTATTCAATAGGTAGTTCAACTCGGTTTTCGATTGAGTCTCATACATGTCAAGTGGGAATTGTTTGCTACCATCGGATTTAGTATTTTTTTTTTAAATTAAATTCTCACTTCTATACTGCAGCGCTGAAATCTGAAAGTGTTTATCGAATTCTTGAAATGTAGGAATAGATTATAGATGAAGGTTATTATTTAGTCTATAGATCTTTTTGAATGCCTTCATTTGGTCACGTTAAAAGTGAAAAGCAGCTGCGCATGTCCTGGTAAGTGGATTACATCTCGCTGCGGAGCGCCTAAATTGGGCCAGGACAGCAGTGCAGCTTGGTGTGCAGATGTGGACCGTCGCTGCTCCTGGCGCTGCGGTGTGTGCTGGTGCGAGGCCCGCGTGGGAAACTTGTTTGAATTCCAGAAGCGTGTTGTGTGCGGCTGCTTCCTGTGCAGGTGAAGGTGCTGCTTGCTGGACGGCCTCAGGGATGCTGCCGATATGCTTTGAAATTAGAGTATTGTTTTGGTTGATTGGTATGGTTGCGCTGGAAGGTGAAGTTTAGCACAGGTTTCTTAACAGCGCACATTTTATGTAAGTTGTGGGGAGAACGATTTAGTTACGCAAGTAGTTTGTGTGTGTTCCGCATTCTCCAAGTCAAATGGCACACTTCAAATTCAATGGAATGATGATGCTGCATGCATGCATGTAACAAATAAGCTAGCCCTTTCTTCGCATTTTATGCGATTTTCATTGTCGTACCTCTAGTTGCGTAAAATTCGAGAATTTTTGTTCCCGCTCAAAACATCATCAGTAGTCTGACAATTTTATTAATAAATGTCTCTAATAAATTTTATTAATAAATGACAATCAATAGATGTCTATAACATCTTATATATTGTGTGGTCACATGATTTCTTTAGAGGGTATATTTTGTGTCGGATAACTTTCGCTCTTTGAGCTGCGCTGGCTTGACCAACTATTGCGATGCTCTTTTGATCAAGGGATTGCCTCGCTCCCGTACACTGCTTGACATTGTTCCCTCCTTAGCCGTGTGTGAGGTTGTTTGCTCAGATGGTTGTAGCGCCAGCCATTTGTTTACATTGTGTGCAACCAGAGTTCGGATGAAGTTTACGCGCCCTTGTTCTGTTTACGTTTGAGTACAGTAGAGTTTACCTCAACGCGCTTACTAGCTTGCTTCTTGTTTACGTCTGTTTCTGCTCTTCGAGGTTTTGCTGAACTTGATCAGTGTATCACGCAGCCGATTGAAGTTTCTTTGGGATATATTCTAATTGAGATAATTATCTATTCATTCCTGGTCACGATGCCAACTTCTGTCAAAAGTTTAATTGTTGTACCGCTGTATTCGCATACTCAATTTGTTGAGCTCCGACGCTAGGAAGTGTATTCTTGCTTCATGTGTGCTGTTGAGGCAGCAGTAATTTTGCGCGACCTTTAATGACCGTTTCGAGTACTTCGCAACGTACGGACCCTCAGCTACCCGTACCGTTTGTTCATGCAGAACGTGCCCTTCAACTAGGGGTCTGGTGCATATCTCGTTAGGTGTTACGGCAGGAGAGTTTGACCGCTGCCCTCCTAGCCTTTTAAGGCTTCCCTTGGCAACTCGAACGATGGGCGTATCCCTTAATGTCGTCCGCACTTGTACCTCCAACTGTAGAGAAAACAGTCGGATCTGTGCGGAAAAAAAATACAGTTTTTGTCACCCTAAACGGGATTGTAATCAATCTTAGTTGTGCATTGGACTCGAAACAGGTTCTTTGAGTGCTCGGCCCTTGGGTGAAACTTTATGCCCTTCCTTAACATATTAAAGTAAGCCTATTACACTAAGAGTGCCCTGATGATGCGCTTGTCAGTTTAAAGGGATTATTCTGAAGATCTGAAGCCCACGCTCTCGCGTCTAGAGGTCAGTGTTGAGGAAGTCTAATCTTGCGGCGAATGCTGGCACGAGTCATGAATAATAAGCAGTTCCTTTTGTTCTATTTTTTTATCTCTTTTCCTCACATTTTTAAACTTCCTTTCCTGTCAATGTAGTGCTATGTAAAACAAAAAAAAAATGATCATGATGATTTTTAAATTCAAATTTAATTATTGTGTGTATTCAAGTTCTAAATCCAAAAAACAGTTGCACTCTGTTAGGTTGGGGATAACGGGGGAGATGCCACGGTATATTTTAACTGTTGAAACTCGCTGTCGACTGCTAGAAACTGAATTTCAGTATTACGTTTATTTGGAGGGTATTCTCTTCAAAGAGCCAGGGGTAGGCAGTGACTTAAGGTTTATCAGGTTTGTCTACCCTATGGTATGAGCTATGGGGACTGGCGCGTTCGAGGGGATACTGATACTGTTAGGTTACCTCAGCTATAAATAGGCGTCCGGGACTTCTCTCTTGCTCATTTTCCTCCTTCCGGTCTTCAAGTCTTCTTCGCTTTCATCTTCATCTTCCCTCATCGCTTGCTGCTTCTATGCTTAGGCTATTCTGCGTATGAACACATCTAGTGCAATAATTTCCGTTGTCGACAGTCCGTCTCTCCTTAGGGGGATACAAGTATTGTATCTATGGGAACTTGCACTACCAGGGGGAAAAATGTGAGGTCCCGAGCTGAGAGTTTAAGTAGGCTGTCTTTATGTTGAAACAATTTTGTTTGTTTTGTTTAGGGCCATCTTTTTTTCGGTTCACTGCTGTCCTGTTTTTCAGCACCGACTGCTTTCTTGTTCAACTGATATCTTGTTTCATAAACTTCTTTCTGCCCTTACAATTTCTATGCCCCTGTGCATAGATTCAGCGTTCCTTTGAGTCCGTACAAATAATGCTTTCCTTCTTCCTCTCTTTGGAACATCTTCATTGCTTTTAGAGAGGCTTAAACTAACATCTAATTTACAGTCCATCTGAATGGTCCCTTTTCTTTGCTCTTTTGAGATCACCTTTTTTTGTGGCTTGGGAATCTTCTACTAACTAATATAATAATAGGATTGAGGGTATTCTGTAGAAGCTGTTGAAACATTTATGGATTCATGAGGGACACATTGCATCATTACGTGTGATTTGCTGTGTTACAGTGCCCCTTGAGTATCGACAACTTTTAGTCATTAATAGCTGAAGAAAATGAGCTTCTCGACGTTATTTGAGCTTTAAGCTTCAAACTTCGAACTGTATTGCACGACTTCGTTTTCTGTGGAGTGCCTGAGTTTCTGGCCTGGACCCATTCATGTCTTTGTTCGTGTTATTTTCCAAACTCAGTTTATTAACCGCCAGTGAACACGTTTCCGGAGGCTACAGTAATTAAATTTTATTAAAAATCTTTCACATTAGAGCAATTGAAACGTTTTCTAAAGAGCGGGCACTGCTTTATATCATAATGCACCGCCGCAACGAGCATTAATATCGAGCTAGCACTTATATGCGAAGTGCATTTTCGAATTTATGATTCATAACTCCTGAGTGTGATTCATGCTATCATGCGTCTTAATGTGTTCCAACGATTGTTTATGATTGCATGTTCCAGCGAGAGTAGTAATTCAGATATTCCAGCCATAGCACAAATTGTGTCATCCCACGAAGTGTTTCGTCGACTACTGCGCCTTCGATGACCCTGACGATAGCGCTGGTGGCGCGTCTAGGCACCAAGCGTGAGCTGCTCACATGGAGCCGAGGTGCAAAGCTCAGATCTGGTGGCGGCGTCAGCAGCTTGCGGGTCTGACAGGCGACAAGCGCAGCTCTGATCAATGGGTTGTCTCAGCTTCACCAGTCAAGTTATACATCAGCGTGACTTCATTCGTTATTGTTAGGCATGGCAGACTGATGTGTGCCGTTTTCCTGTTGCATACGATTCATTAAATGAAATGAAACGAGAATGTTTATTGTTATATTGAGATGTGCGATGGGTGAGAGTTTGCCCCAAATTCTACACAATATTTTGAATTATTGATTTGGCTTCCTGTTAACTTCAACTGAGATCTTTCGAAGTTTGAAAATGTTGAACTTCGTTCAAAAAACATTCAAATGATTGTCAATGTTTCTGATTTACTTTTCGAGGTTTGATTCTACCCAAATTAGCTATTCAACATGCCAAACGTCTCCGTCGATTCTAGTTTTTTCTTGACTTTTCAGCGTCCTTAATGTCATTATGCTTGATCATTCACATGAAAATGTAAATGTGCTGCCTTCGCAGCAATTTAGGAAATTAATATTTTCAAACAGCGATAGAAAATTTATTCCTCCAAACATC
>JACJUY010018760.1:0-10254 GCA_014220935.1 Platorchestia sp. MABIK
ACGAAACGCAACGAAACGCAACGAAACGCAACGAAACAGATAAACTGTTAATTAACTTTGGCCTGAAGGCCAAAGCGACAGCTAAATAGTTTCTGACCGAAGCTGTCGTTAAATGAGTTATTATTATTACCCCGATACATAGAGATAGAAATGCATCTTAACACGTCGACTGCCTACTGGGGCATAAAAGTATCACTGTAGATAAAATTGCTCATTTACGTATCGGTGTGAATGAACCCTTTTATTAAACTACACTTCACTCGTTTCAATATCTTTTTTATAAGAGATTTAAGCATATGAGGTAAAGTAACATCATGCTATTACGTTTTCACACTTCTTAACAAAGGTACAACTTTTTCAAGCAGTAAAGTCGTTTTTTAATCTCTGCCAATTACAACTTTACCTGCCAAGAAATGCCCTGGCTTCGGCAATGAAGGTGTCAAATCGTTCCCTGTGTATTGGGCCCTGGTAAATTGTTCTTCCTCGTTCACGTGCCGGTGAAAATAAATGACATTTCAGCTTCGCAACATTTTTAAAAATAATCGTAATCATACGAATGGAAATGTTATCGTGCAATTGTATTTTTATATTTCCTAAGCAGGATAAATATATTTTCTAGCAGTAAAGTAGGTTTCTTAATTCTGCTACTGACATTCTAACTAAACCAACCATAACAATCAAGAGAACTCCGTCAACGTGTTAACGTCGGCCACTTTCTGCTCTAATTAAGTTATTGTGTAAACTCCCGCGTCAAAATGAACCTTAAAATTCCTAAAAATATTTACCAATATTTTCATTCAGATGAAACACATGCAAATTTTCACGTGCCCTTTTGAAACTAGACTTAATTTGTTAATTGACTTTCTTTCCAATAATTTCTTTACCCATGTTTGTTGTAAGTTATATAACACAATCTGAATAATAAGCTAATGACAATTTTGTGGAATTCACCGAGAATTGATTGGAAAAGTAAAGCTAAAGTTTGTGGAGAGAAGAAAATTGAACGGATTATTAATGAAATTACTTGCGAAAGAAACTTGCAATGAATCTGAACACTAAAGTGGAATGTATCTCATTTAATACAACAAAGTTCACATAGTTCGTTAGATGAAGTTTGTCGATGCGAGCTAATATGAGGTGGAACAATGCAAGGAAGTTTTCTTGTGAAAGTTTGTCTCCTAAAATTAACCCAGCGCAACATCGCTATCTTTTATGCACATAACGAGGAAATGGTCCGATAGAGCTCGATACTTTTCTGCGTACCTCAAGTAAGCGTAAATATTGACGTTGCGAAGCTCTGAGAGACTAAGCTCAACCACAGTACAAAAAAATCACGTATTATTGAGTCTGGAAGCGTGGAGAAGGATTTTCGAGAGTTAATCCGCCGTCTGCAAGAGCGAAGTTCCAAGAGAATGCTTGAACCTAGCTTAAAGAGCTCTGTTTTTTACGTTACATTGGAACATTATTCATGCCTAAGAACAGTGGTGTTAACGTGGAGGTGATACTGGACACAACGATTGTCTGAAGTTCAGGTTTATTTTGATTAGCGGATGGCACAAACTTAACTCGTTAACCTCAACGGGTTAAACTGAAGTTTCGTATTCACCCTAAATTTAAAGTCGAACGAAATCAGCAATTTTGAATATGGCAATCATTAACTGGACCGTGCTTTCATTTAACTCTACGCATTAATGAAAACTGATCTGGTGACTACCAGTCGATTAGCAACATAATGAAAATCCCCTCTGTTATTACCGGTGGCACGCGTCACGGTCCAAGTGTTGAATGCTGTTGAAACTACAGCAAAGTTGGTGGAAATTTGTATTTAACGTGAGACACTTGAGAGTTCCAGGAGAGTTTTTATCGCTAAGAAATAACGGAGTAATACCTCCATTGCTTGGTAATAACTCGCAGAGCAATTCTTTGTAGGACAATATCGCCATGTTCCAAGTGTTTTTTCCTCTGGGATGTTCAGCCGCTCATATAGATATTGAGTAAAGCTATGTGTAGTTGTTCGCCAGTTTGTTTTTTCAGTTCGCTTCTCGCGTGAAGAAAAACGCGTGTAAAATTTATTGCATCATAGCATCATACATCTGCGTCAAGTACATCATAGTTGCACAACGCCAGCTGGTTTCGGTTTCCAAACTATTGAAATGCGTCGGAAGATGGCATTTTATACACAGTTATTCAAATCATTCTAAATATTCACGGGACGATTTATCAGACTTTGCTATCACTGTTAAGAGGTGGTATGCCGGAATTTGAAGGAGTGGAATGCTTGTCAAGTCGCAATTGTGGAATGCGCGTCGAATCGTAAATCACACAAAATAACGTCAATTAAATTTTGTTTCAGAGTGGACAATTTGCTTCAGAGGTGTGCTGACAAAAGAAACTTAGTCAAACAGTGTTGATGTTCATTTTTACGATATTAGTTATCGTACCAATGTGAAACTTGTATGGTCTAGAGCATAGCCAGGTTTTTAAAATAAGTTACTTGGAGAAACCTAATTCTGGGTATCGTATACTATAACATCGGTGCTACTTATCCCAAAATTAAACCCTTCATCTCGAAGTTTCGACCATGATTCGGGAAAGAAGGTTGAACGATCGAATTTCTACCTTGAACAACGGAATGAATGTCCGGAATATCAACGCAAGACGTCGGTGGATCTGGGGATGGCGGCGGTGCAGCGACGACATTTCATGGTGAGTACGAACCATTTCTGAACTTATGATTTCGCCGCACCATTCATTTCTAAAATTCAACCTTAACGTTTTTATCTGCAAGCTTAACCTTCTACTACTCCACTGTTCATTTTCAAAACTCAACCTGAATGTTTTCGATTTGCGAACTTAACCTTCTATTTCGTTATTCATTTTAGATATTCAGCCCAAAAGTCTACTATTTACGAACTTAACCCTCTATTGCTTTCTTCATTTCAATGCTCATCAAAAAATCGAATTTCCACTTACGATTCATAAGTGGTCAAACACTTACAGTGGTTAGTCAACCCTTCACAGTGCGATTAATTTCAATATTCAGTCAAAACTTATCTGAAATATTTTGATCGGTGAACCGGACCGTTTCAGTAAACTGTATTAGGCACCATGCGCTGCGCAGTGAATTGTAAAGACGGGATTTCTTTGCTATTTAGTATCACCGTTTTGTTTGTTAGCATTGATGAGACCCACAGCGCCGCTCGCCTCGAAATGATTTTTAGTCGACATTGATGCATGCCAGTACGGCTGTCTGTTTGTTTGAGCTTAGATCTGCTTAAGCTAATAATGGCACAAAGGAATCGTAACAGGTAAGAAAATTGGGTTCATTTTCAGGATATCAGGTGCTGTAGGTTTCATCTTTTTGAATTTATTTAATCACGGGCATTTCTAAAGTTGTACAATTGTTAATTAATTTTTGTTCGCCGTATGATTTCTGTAAATGTTCTATTGCATGCGTTAGGGTATTTCTTATGAGCGAGTTCAACAAGCGCATATTTTTAACCCGTCAACTGCTATGGGAAAAACTAAAGTTCACTTTTCAACTCAAATTTAAAGTAAATTTTATATACAATTTTGAGAACGGCAAACTTGAACTGCATCTTGTCTTTATTTGCATTGATAAAGTATTTATGAAAATTGAGTGTGTGAATACTGATCGATCAGCAGCATTATGAAAATTCCCTCCGTGTACCACCGGTAGCTCATGTGGTGGTTACCGTGTTAAGACTAACGAGAAACATGGAAAATGTCATCGACTGCTTCCATAGGACAACAAACTTTGCTCATAATTTGCGAACAAAGGCAAGAGAGATTTCTGAACTAAGCATATAATTTTTTGCATTTCTTAATGTTTCCAGGAACAATCCTATGACATCAGAGTAGCTGCAGCTATATCTTCTACTGAGTATCTGAACTGCGTATATTTGTTTCGTCACGGTTTTCGTTCGGTAGCGAGCAGAGTTGTATTTTCATTTTAAAAGACGCGTTTGCTTTAAAATCCCACTTATCTTGTGTTACTATTTTAGCAATTTTTTTATCCCCGACTCCCCTTGTGGATGCTAGTTTAGCCAGATTGCTAGATCCCTGACCCATTTCGTGGGTCCTATTTTTACCAGATTGCTAAATCCCTGATCCTTTTCGTGGATACTATTTTAGCCAGGTTGGCAAATCCCTAACCCATTTCGTGGGGACAATTTTAGCCAGATTGCTAGATCCCTGACTCATTTCGTGGGTACTACTTTAGCCAGATTGCTAGATCCCTGACCCATTTCGTAAGTACTATTTTAGCGAGATTGCTAGATCCCTGACCCGTTTCATGGGTACTATTTTAGCCAGATTGCTAGACTCCTGACCCATTTCGTGGGCACTATTTTAGCCAGATTGCTAGATCCCTGACCCATTTCGTGGGTACTATTTTTACCAGGCTGCTAGATCCCTGACCATCTTGTGATCACTATTTTTCACGAAGTCGCAAAGGTGAAAAGAACTCGATTTAAAAAAAAATTTTCGACCTGGCACTATTTACCCACTAAAGCCACAAGTCTAATATTTAACTCGCATGTTTATATATGAGAGCTGAAATACACAACCCTCGTTTCGAAAAATGCTACCAAGCATTTTCAAGTTGTTGCAAAATACTGTTGATGTTCACAAACCTTAGCCATTATTTCAGTAACGATTTAGAAAACGTACTTATTTGTTGTCGAGCGCACGATAACCTATATTGTTTCTAATCCTTTTGCTTTTTTTAGCGAGTGCAAAACTTGTTTAATATTTTTGATTTCAGGAAAATATAAAAGTTTTCATAAAACTAGAAGCAGTGAACAAACTTGGTGCATATTGAAGATACAGATTTTAGGTTCGTTTTGAAAGACATATATTTTATTTCAAGATTAAATAAAACGGTCTGGATTGTAATTTTTAAAAGATTCCATATTAATAGATTCCATGGAAGGGTCGTTAGCGTTATTAATAGATTCGTCGTAAGCATAATTCCCCTCAGGGGGATGCAGCTATTGTATCTATGGGAATTAGCGCTCCCAGGGGGAACATGTGAGGGCCCGAGCTGAGAGTTAGGTAGGCCTTCTTTTTGTTGGAATAAAATATTTTCTTTATGTTAAGGACCATCTTTTTTAGGTTTACCGCTCTCCTGCTTTTCAGTGCCTACTTCTTTCTTTCTCGACTTTAATCTTGTTTCATAATCTTCTTTCTCAACTTACTGTTTCTGTGCACTTTCTGCATAGATTCCGCGTTCCCCTATCTCCATGCTAAATGGTGCCTTCCTTCTTCCTCTCTTTGGATCGCCTTCGTGGCTGAGAGGGAGACTTAAACTAACAAATAATCAAACCTAACAATATCATTGTTAAGTACATATCCAAGGAATTATAAATTTATGCTCTGATCAGCACCTTGTGTCTGCTAACAGAGAGCTCATCGGAGGACGTTCTAGCCTTCACTTCCTCAACTTTCTTGACGCGAGAAGTTTTTTTCCCATTTAGGTCAAAACAAGTTCCCCGCATGAACTGAACTCTGTTTATAAGTTGCACAAGTTTATCAAACTTATAGTGGAAACTACAATGATTTATTAAACTTTGGTTCAACTTAGCAAAAGTTAGTCCATGGAGAAATGAGCCCTGCAATATCAAGGGGAAGGAATTATAAGGAACTACGTTTTCTGTAAACTTCGGCTTCAAAAAGGCGTTCTATTCTGTTTCTGAAGATGCTGATTTTGTTCCATGGAGTTTCAAACAATGCGTTGAGTTGTTTTTTTATTTCACGACTCGGGAAGTTTCTTTGCAAATAGTTTGTCTAAACAACTCTGAACTTCACGATGGTTCAAAACAAATCATATTTTAAAGTGGTGGCCATACAGATGGACGCTTGAAATACGTATGATGCTCAGAAATAGCATGAGAGATTTATTTATCGGAATTGATGCATCTCATGGATCGTTTCTTAATGAGAGATACCCCAATTTTAAAACAAGTTTTTGTTATTGAACCAAGAGCAATGAAATTTGGTATACAGATCGCAAATGCAAATAGAAAGCTTTTTTCGTTCATATAGATGCTATTTTTTTGTAGAAACGAGATGTTAATAGAAACCGGAATTTGGGAGGGGGGGGGGTTCAAAATGTGTCGTCTGAGCTACAGTGATGCTACAGTGGTGCTGCAGTGGTGCTGCAGTGGTGCTGCAGTGGTGCTGCAGTGGTGCTGCAGTGGTGCTGCAGTGGTGCTGCAGTGGTGCTGCAGTGGTGCTGCAGTGGTGCTGCAGTGGTGCTGCAGTGGTGCTGCAGTGATGGTATGGGCATCAATGGAAGCGAAAAGGCTCAGTAATTACCATAACACATTCGGTGTTTCTCCAATTTCCATTTTGGAGTTTGAACAATAAAAAAAAATTGTGAAAAGTTTGATTTTGTGACGTCAAAACTTTTGATGGACAACAAATTAGAAATCGCCAAATAGGTTATGATAATTACGGCGTCTTTCTGCATCCAATGATACCCAAATCATGACTAGCTCAAAAACTCTAGGAGAAGAAACATTTTGAAACTCCACACCTGGAACACCCAAAAAAGACATAACAAAAAAACATAAGCAATTTCAATTTTTGGCAAATATCGTTTGTGGGATCTGCTAGGACCTTCACAATCTTTATACAGTAATGAAGAGACATAGGAGGTTAGATAGCAACGCCAAGCCGTGAAGAAAAAGCATAGGTAGACCTGTAACATGAGGAAGAAATTATTATTTTGCCGGAAGAAATTATTCTTGACTAAAATTCATTCGCATCTGTTTTCATTGTATCGTCAAGCATCGTGGCAGATTCTGTTGTCTTGACAATCTTTTAATTTACTGTTCCATCTCGGCAACAATTCTGATCACCTTACTACTTGTAAACATCTTTAAAACACGATTCCATCTTGTATAGCAACATTTACTTTCTGAACAAATATTCAATAATATCCATCAATAATTATCATTAGTATGCAAGAACTCCAATCCAACCCTTCGCCTCGACTGAGATTTCTTGTATTGAGTTACCCTTCAAAGGATGAAAGTTTCTTCATAGGCCTATTTACTACAGAAAATTTTGCGCTGGAACTAACCAAATTGGTTTTCTGTATTTATTTTCATCAGAAGTTAGTTTACCAAACAACATCGGCATCTTCGGATGCTTTATTTCCAATTGAAGCATGAAGCATGATTCCAATTGAAGCATGAAGCATGACCAAGAAGAGTTTGGTGTCATAAGTGATTACCTTCTGGTGCTGAAGTGTCGGTGAAGAACATTTCGGCTGCCTATTTCGAAAAATATTGTGATGGACACTTGTTGTTAGAGGAAAAGTATTCATCATACATGAACAAAGTATTAAATGGTGTGAACTAATTTTTTGATGCCGGGAAAGATAGTACTATGAAAGAATTAACACACTGCTTGCTTAGGCTTCTCCTGCTGAGAAATGATTCATTGATGAATCGTTTGAAAAATCTAACAATATTTTTAAATTGATGATATTCAATGAACCCAGTTAATGTTTGTAGCTCAGAGTTAGGTGGGCCTTCTTTTTGTAGAAATAAAATGTTTTTCTTATGTTAAGGACCATCTTTTTTCGGTTCACTGCTGTCCTGTTTTTCAGCACCTGCTACTTCCTTCTTTGACTTTGATTTTCTTCCATTAATTTTTTTCTCAACTTGCTGTTTCTGTGCGCTTTCTGCATAGATTCCGCGTTCCCTTAACTCCATACTAACCGGTGCCTTCCTTATCCCTCTCTTTGAATCGCATTTGTTGCGGAGAGGGAGGCTTAAACTAACTAATAAACTAATCTAATCTAACCGGTATTTCATTATTTACATAATCAACACTGCATCCTCTTTCATCGAGAGCTGTAGCATCGTTTTTCTTTGTAAGCTCAAATGATAGTTTTTTTTCAAGTTTCGTACTATTCCTATTTTCAACATTCCATCCGCTGAAATGTAGACACGGGAACTAACGGTCAACGTCATTTGCTATGTGAAAAGAACCATTTCTTTCTGAACAGTCCCGTATATCTTCCAAAGTGAGTTGCTCAGTTCTTAGTCGCTTTCTAGATCCAATCGAACAAGTTCACCAGCGAACAAAAGTTCTGCCCTAAATTATTCTTCATGCGAGCCGCCTAACTCATTTCTCAAGCAAGAATGAAGTGCGGTGGAATTATAGAGCGAGGTCACTTTGGCCTCATCCTGCCAATGGGATCTTTAACGCGTTGACTGCGATGGGTTAAACTGAAGTTCAATATTCAAATCAAATTTAAAGTCAAAAGTGATCATCAAATTTATAAATGCTACACATTTACCAAGTCCATCAAATAGCATAAATTAAACAAAAATGTGTTCCTAGAAGTTTTCAAGCGACTCATCCATGGGTCGTTTCGCAGCAGGAAAACCTTAGCACGACCCATCGATGGGTCGTATCGCAAGCAACGTGGTAATGTTCGGCACTTTTCAAGTGCGCAGCGCAGTATAGCCTTCATTGTTCCGGTTACTGTTCATTGTTCTGCGTACCTTGCATCATCCTGTATATCGTACAACATTTCGTGTGCCGTACAGTATTCCATATATCGACCAGCAGAGCACCTGCCAATAACTAACCCTACCTCTATCCCTGTCATCAGCTGCCTGTGTGCGCATCACCAGCACTTAAACGCCAGTTTCACAAATTGTGTCGTTCATCAGACGTTGGCAAAGTGGTATGCAGTGCCTCTGAGAAAAAGACCTTTGCCAGAGTGTGAAATGTTATTTGAGAGTCCTAACGTCGCCTGTCTGTGTTCCTTAGTTTTGGTGCGTACCTCGATTTGGTGCGTGCCTGTTGTTTTTTGGGTGCGCACCAATTTTTGAGTGCGTACCGATTTTTGGGTGCGTCCCAGTTCATTTTTTTTGTGTACGTACCAGGTTCAAGGTTCGTACCTACCAGTCTGACCACACCACCGCTACACCAGTTTCCACGACGTGAGGCCAGCATTGTATCACACGGGCGTCACAGGGCGAAGATATTGAGCTGCACTTGACAAATGAACTTCTCCAAGTTTCGCTTTGAAAGCGTGAGAAGTCCAGCAAGGGAGCGACGATGTTAGGACTCTGTTTTACAAGTTTTTGCCGTCATGAAATGGTTTCTTCGAGAACATGAGGTTTTGTTCTCAGTATCTCATGAGAAGCTTTATCGCCGTTCAAAAATATTACGGCAGTGTAGTTTTCAAGGTATTTTTATAGATTTTTATTTCTCAAGCGTTGGGAGAATTTTCCAATGTGGAAATGTTAGTTTTTCTTCAGACTAAACCACATGTGTGGAGATTTTCTTCACACAACTCTCGCTGGAGGGTCAAGCAAAAAGGAATAAGGCCAATAAATTTATTATTTCAAACATAGAACTAGGCGCAAAGCTCCAACGGGAGCCCAAGCGCAAAAAACTAGCACAAACAGTCGTTAAACCCTCCAGTTGGGTTGACAAATCATTGTCAGTTAAATTAAGGTAGTTAAGAGCTTCTCCAGGCACAGCAAAAAACAGGTTTATCAATCTTGAAAAGAATACACAGACGTTCAGGATAGCACTTCCTTTTTTCAGTGATGAATAGATGCAAGAACTTCAAGGTTGAGAATTAGCTCGCAGAACGTCGGGCATACAAAGCACCGTAGCGGCTTGTGAACGCAGCGGCATGCGCAACCCGTTTAAAGGCCGATAAACGTTAATCTAGAAAGACAAAAGAAATTTAGAGGCAATAAATGAAAGCTAGAGACTATCGAGTGTAAATTTAATATAAGTCAAGTTTGAAAGGAATTCAATCAGGAAATATTTACCTCAGAGTTAAGGACTGAGCGAAAACCAAAGAAGTAGCATGAACAGGTCCAAGGTAGCCATTGCAACGAGAATTATACTGTAAAGAAAGATTAAGACGTTTGTTAACATGTTGCCAGAAAATGAAGAAGTATAAAGGAATATGTCAGGTTATACTCCAACAGAATAGAGCACGCACAAGATTCCCCGTACCTGAACTTAATTTGGTCCAATGTGAGGCGACTTTCAGACGTAGACTCGGAATGAGAAGGTTTAAGGGCTTCAGGAAGATGAAACAAGAAGAAAGAATGAAGAATTGCTCGGGAAAGAGTTTGCACTCTCTTGTTAGATGAGCAAATCCCAAGTAAGGTGATTAAAGGCAACAGCCAAGGTGAGGTGATTGAAGGCAACAGCCAAGGTGAGGTGATTGAAGGCAACAGCCAA
>JACJUY010018771.1:0-10245 GCA_014220935.1 Platorchestia sp. MABIK
CTCAGTTTGCCGGCGTCCTATTGGCGACACACAATCTAGCGCGGGTGCCAAACACTGGAACTAAAGAACACTTTTTTGAGGGCGAGACCATGTGCTCCGACAACCGTTGCCGGCCACTTCAGGAAAAAGTTTGAATGCATCGGGGCAGCAAGCTCGAGTTATATATCTTGACAATTCTCTCAATACCGACGAAAAAAAAGCGGAGAAGCTTGTACGTAGCTAATAAAAAGTTCCTTGGTTCATCTTCGTCGGTAAATCCAAGTTTCATGTCATTACTCCATGTGGTTTCTGACAAGTAACTTGAAGAAATCACGCTATATTCAAGCCATGACGAGGATTGTCATGTGAGGGAGGAGGAAGATATGATTATTCAGGTGGAGTAATTTTTTGTCTGTCCAACTATGTAGCTGATTGCGAAGCTATTTACAAACTGTTCTTCCTGCAGAGTACTTTGCTTTTTAGAAATTAATCAAGGAAAATATCGAGTGTCTGGAATATTTGATCGGACCACTTTTGCATTCTTTTTACCGGGGTTAAGACAACTTCAGGTCTTTTGACTTTAGTACATTTATAAACAGGTTGCATCATTCCTTCATATGAAGTTGTTGAAAAACAATTCCTCGTTGGCGTTACATAGCTCAAAAAGTTAGTTCTAGAAGCAATTAGAGACATTTTTTCCATACTGCCCGTTTCTGAAAGGATTTTGAATTTTCAATTCGCGTTCTATTCTCTCGCCAAGTACTTTTATTATTCAAGTATTCACATAACTTCCGAAAGCAACCGACAGACAGTTCTTCTGTTCCGTCTGTGTTGTTTCAAATTCGAGTTCTCACGTTATCCTGAAAATAAAATAAAAATTTCAGACCAGGGAGGTCGTGAGGTTGTTCCATCATTCATCAAGCTCATAGATTCTTGCACCTGTCAAAAATATTGGAATGAAATATTCAAATTAAGAACTCAAGTAATTAATTAACTTGAAGTTAACCCTAGCTTTTACTTAAGCTTTAGAATTAATTTTCATCAGCTTTTTGGACTCCCAATGTCCTTTATTCAACTCAGAAATATATTGATCACGCGCTCCAGTAACTGACAAGCCGTTTTTCTTTCCATTATTTTCTCCTCGTTTCTCCACTTTCCTGGCTGCAAAAAAGTGGCAATTTGAACGTAGGTGATCTCAAAAAATAGTTAGCGAACCATTCCCTGAGTACGAACAGAACAGCATCACAGCTGTTGATAAAATCCCCAAATCCTTTACAATTTTAGTCACTACTTTCAAATTTTTTTTTCCCAAACCCAGGAGAAACAGGGAATCTCAGACAAACCATCGCAAATTTAATAACGTTTACAATTCTGATCACTGCACAAGTTGACAACACTGATGTGTATCAGATATGCTTAATTACCTATGAAACCAGCAATTAACATTCAGAGTTAAGTTAACATTAAGCCACAGAGGAGTCGGAATGTTCAGCCATCTGTGAATTCGTTGTGCTGGCCGAAGCCCAGCCTTTATTGCAAAGTCCCTCGTGCCCTAAGCAAACAGTTCACAGTGTTTGTATTCCAATGAACCTAGCCAAGATTGCAGAGCCCCTACTGGCCAAGAAAAGATAAAATTCGCAAACGTCGCTTAAAATGATTTTTAGCTGTCTCAAAAGAAGCGTCGAGGCCAATCCAACCGTGTTATTTTCGACGTTGGCTAAGAAGAGGCTTGTCAGCGTCACAACCATTCACAGAGCTATCAAATAATGTAGCCTAAACTCCCATGTACTTAGTAGGAATTTTCTCTTAACTAATAAGATTAACAAAGTTCGTTTGGAGAGGCGCAAGAACGTTTTGAACTTGTTTAAGAGTAACGAGCCGACCATCAAGCTCTTCTTTATGAGAATATTTTTTCAATTGATAGAGCTGGTTAAGACGTAACAATAATATTGCTGGATTGCTTTTCGAGCACTGACGCTCAAGAAATGATGACCTCGAAGAAACATGCTAGCGTCATGATCCTATGCGTGGTTTCGAGTCAGGTTGAAGTCTTTATTCCCTTCTTCGTCGACAAAGAAGAAATATTAAAAATGAAACTCGTTTATTTCCAAAAAAATTTGTGTGTAAATGTATTGAAACATACTGGTCTTAAAATTTTCTGAATTTAATGGTCCTTAATTGATAAACAAACCATACGAGCCATACTAAGCTGTGTCGAGGATTAATTTTTTTTGAGAGAAACAATCCAAATTTCATTTCAGTGGAAATTTCATCCACAGAGAGATGGCTTGAAACTTATTAATAATTACAATACCACCAGGGAATCGTTCGGAATTCTTTATGTACAAGCAGAAACTAAAAGAAGAATACACAGAAAACGCTTTCCTAGAACAGCCTGAAGAACCGATTGCTGTATGTTACTGCAACGTCTCGCAAACAGCAATAAATCCTTGGATGAAAACCACAGCTTCAAAAAATGAATTCATACGCAAGCATTAATCGGTTTCTTTCCCACAAGGCGAACAACACTGTTGACTTGCTCAAGAAAGCTGGTGTGCGATTCTGGGAGTTGGACTTTTGGCCTTTCAACTCGCCTGACCTGAACTCGTGGGATTACTATTTTCAGTCATGCATTAAAGCCAAAACTCGTGCAAAGCCACACAACAGCGTCACAGTCTTTAAGCCACGACACAGCGCCACGACACCTTTTTAACACTTGGATTGCAACGCGTTAAACTGAAGTTCAATATTCAAATCAAAATCAAAGCCAATTGTAGTAAACAACTTCGAAAATAGTAAACATTAACTGGAGCGTGCCTCCATTTAGGCTAAATGAATTATTTATACAATTTGAGTTTGTGGCTGCTTGTCGGTCAGCAGCATTGTGAAAATCCCCCCGCGGCCACCAGTGGCCCACGTCGCGGTCGAAGTGCTAAAAGCGCACAGAACGCGCTTGATGGAGACGTTGTATGTTATGGAGCAATCCGAGGACAGAGACGTTCAATCAGAAGGCCAATCGAGGTCATTCTAAGAGTTTATCACGTTGACTGCGTTGGGTTAAACTAAAGTTCAGTATTTAGTTTTCAACTAAAGTTAAATTCAAAAGTTGTTTGTAATTTTATAAATACCAAATACTAACTGGGTCCATTAAATTCCATTAATTTTGAAAGATTTTTAAAACTTTTTCAAAGGACTCATCGATGGGTCGTATCGCAGTAGGAAAATTTAAGCACTACCCACCGATGGGTCGTATCGCAGTCAACGTGTTAAACAATATAATTTGCTCACTTTTGTACCCTGCACTCTTATAACCTTCAATTGATTTAAATAAAGACGTTCAAATTCATCAATTTCATAGAACCGTAGGAAAGTATTGTGCATGGATGAACGACGACAAATGTTCGACAGACAGGAATTGTTTGATGCAAGTGTGAATTTAACATGGCTTGAAATTGTCCACTGAAGTATCATTCCGATAGTTAGTAAACTTTAGTAGACAATTTACCATTGATTTTTCTTAAGAACGACAAGTTCACATCTATTTGAGTTCTTTGGAATAACACGAATTTAAATTTCAACGGAGTAACCTTATTTTGCACTCGCTTGAAAATAATTAATTATTAATTTTATTCACTGCCTACTTATAATTATTTTCGTACTCTCTTGAGAACACCTACAATGGTCCGCGGAATGTCTCCAAAGTTTTGAAATTAACAAACAGTCCGACCGCTAATGTGTTATTCTATGAAATATTTTACATGCACGAGAACGTAAAACCGTCAAAAACGACATTCTTTATATTAGAGCTATAATTCATCTGAGAAACTCTATTAAAATAATTTAACTTGATGCCTCCATTTTTGGACGATAATAATCTAATTAATTTTAATCAATACCGGACAACTTGATTCACCCCATGATTCTTTAGGCTTCAGATCTGATGTACAATTAAGCTTATAGGATATAATTATTCGCGCATTTCTGGTTAAAATTTTGCCTCATATCACACGTGGAAGCAAAATGAACTCGGAGACAAGCTAGCAGGCCATCAAGAATATTAAAGTTTTTCAAGCACACTAGTTCACCTTCGTTGCCACAGCTACAGTAACTGAGCCATTTTTTATTAGAGCTCATTAGTTCGTCCCTGACACCGTTTGAATTAAAGCTGTTTAAGTGATGGTTTATTTTTTTGTCGGTCCCACGATCTTTGTGAGGGAATAACTTTCAAATGAATTTTAATGACAAAAAACGATTGTTCGAGAACAGGAATTGTAAATTTTCTTGCTCTCCATTCAATATAAAGTGACAGAAAAGTATCCCCAAGTGTTCGATTTTTCAAATCTGATCATAATGGGAGATGTTAAATCCGTTTCTTGTATTTTAATGAAAATTTCACGAACAAAAGCGTTATAATGGTAACAAGTTTTGAGTATATAATCAGATTCATATTAAATCATTTGATGAAAGAAAATATGCGTGCATGAGAAAGAGTATATATAAAATCAAGTGGCCTTTTCTTGTCTTGAACGTGACAGTAAGTAGCGGCTGACCTTAAGTGCCCTGAAGGATATTGATTGACAATGTAGAAAAAATGTGAGTCTGATTCACTTCAATCTCAGAGACAATCATCTCTAAAATAGTATTAATACCATAAATAAAATATTTAACATTATACCATCAATTTAAAGAATTAACAATGAGCAATGAAAAAATTAGACTATGGGAAAGAAAACCTTTTGTAAATATACATTCTAATGAAAGTGCTGTGTGATTGTTTTGAGAAAATTTCGTTCAGTTTACATTGGCTAGGGTTTGGTCTGCTAAGGTTGGATTGGGTTGAGTTAGGATGGGCTTGGATGAGTTGGGTTTAGTTATATTTTTTTGCACAGATTCATCAAATTTTTAAAATTACATGTAGCGCTATTCGGTCAATGATGGCTGATTACGATATTAATTAATACTTAAATGAATCTTTCATTTTAGAACAATTTAAATTGATTTAAAAGGATAAATTAATTATGTATGCCGTTTGCGAAATCTTTGAAAAATAAAAATTGAATTTTAGTTCATTGTTTAAATTCACCTTCAGTTATGATTGCGTAAAAAGATTTAAATTTAATTTTATAATATCGCATTTGCATGTCTATGTATACACGAGTGAGTACATCCCTGTATGCACTTGAATATTTTGATAACCTAAGAGAATTCAGATCAAATCATATAAAACCAAATTCAGCACACTGATTTCTGCAACAACATTGAGTAAAACTGAGGATCCAATCTTTATCGAGGTACGATTTGCTATAGATATAAATTTCCAGAAAAAGGTTTCTCACTGTCGCTGTAGCTGGTATAAGAAAATTTAAGTAAAAATTAAGGTTCATAAAAATTATGACCCTAAGTGTCATGAGTGCTCTAGTTTTAAATAAAATTTATTTGAATTTTACCTAACATAAGTGAGGGAAGACAAAGAAGTTAATTTGAAAATAATTTCCCTGAAGAATTATACGTAAAAAGAAAAAATTTGCATTTTTGACGGTTTTACGTTCAATAATTCGTGAAAACTATAACTTGGCTTAACATAACAAAACCTATCCTAACTAAACGTAGCCTCATCGTACACCATGATCCTTCCCTGCACTTCCTAGCTTATCTTAACCTGACATTGGCAAATATAACTTATACATGAATTTTACATTCGCCTGACAACAGTTAATCAGATCACGTAACTATACAACCAATCGAAGTTAAAATTGCCACCTGTTTGCTGTCTATGCGATTAGCGAAAGCGTGAAGTACGGTTTGACTAACAAACGGACTGACGAAACACGGACCGAATTATAAAATATACCTACTTGCGGGATACCTGGAAACTATGGTCTAAAATATCGTAATGTCAACGGTTACAAAATCCATTGATTTTTTAGCTAAAGTAAGTAAACTTATCTTAACTCACTTCTGATTACTCTATTCCATTCAAACGTTTGCCTAAAATACTTTACTTTAGCATAACTTAATTAATTTGAACCAATCGTTTTCAATCCTAACCTAACCTACCCTTTCTTTCTATAACCTAGTTTTACTTTTTTATTTTGACCTAAACCATTTTGAAATAGTCAATTATATTCTAACTGAGCTAATCTAACGTCCTAAGCTAACTTATCCTTACCTAACCCACCATAACTTGGCTTATCCTGTCCTATCGAAACCAAACCTACCATAACCTATCCTCTTCTATCTTAATCGATCTTAACCTAACTTATCGTCTCCTATACCAACATAATTTTACTTCTATTCGCGTGTCCAACCTAATAATGAATACTGAATCATTAATTTACTAATCTCAGTCGACTTGTTAACATAACGATGACACCGATTGAAGCTCAAATTACTTTCTAAATTTTTCTATGTTATTTGTGAAAGCGTAACGTGCAAACTGGGAGACAGACGAATAAACGAAACATAAGAAGAATTATAATGCAGATGAGTAAACATTAACTAACGAATAGCCTATTTCACAGTAGGTTTCAAGAGCCAAATTTAGTACCATTAGGGCGAAAAACAAGAAAACAAAAGAAATTGAATGTAAGAAAAATTCCGTCGAAAACTTTGCAATTAATATCTGTAATTTTCGAGAAACGTAGAAAATGCCATATTCGAATGGTTTTTAAATCTGGCATACAACGAGTTGCAACATTTCACAGCTATCTATATTGTTTTTTCTGCCATAGATACTGCAGTTTCAGGTCGCTAAAAAAAAAGAGTAGTGCACAGGTGCCTAAAAAGCAGCTTTTCAGTGGCGGAAGCTCCGCCCATAGTTGCTCCAGCGGAACGTTGCACGAGTTCACCGCGACAAAAAGTGGACCCGGAAAATGACTGTAAACTGCAGCTGGTTATGGAGCACTGTTTTCACGTACGCTGCCCAGCAAATAAGGGTACGCACTTTCGGGTTGATTTGCATTGCACTGTCGACTCTGCGTGGGAACGCACTCCTTCAAAAGAAAAGTTGTTTCAAATATGTACAAATGTTGATACTCTCTTTTGACGAGACGAGTTATTTTGGGCTGAAGTAAACAAACATTGTGCAATTATGCCAAATAGTTCAAATTTGTGCCACGGACAGTCATTGAGTATATAGTTGCATTGCGCGGGGTCATAGTACAGTTTTATATTAAACATTCGGAACTCTTTACTTATGAATAGGCTTCGTGAATCTAATATTATCTAATTCAAGTCTACCAAAATAAATTAAAAGTGACTGTTGATATGCACCTTCTTCAAATTGAACTAGAGTTTCTCCGGAAGCCATGGATACAGAGAGACAAGGAAACAATGGTAGAAATTAGAAAGTTATAACTCGAAAACTCATTGATAATGGTCGTTTCGTAAAATAGGTACGTTTCAACTACTTTTTTTACCTGTCATTCTGTATGTCCATTATTTCTAATCTTTAAAAATTAGATATGCAACTGCTCAACCGTATACTTTAAAGGATAGTAATTAATCGTTTTGCTCAACTTTAAATTACCTAATACAGCATGTTATTGATTTTATTCCAAGTTAAGTACATCGAAGTCTGTTCTATGATTCGCAAGATCTATTTTTTGAAAAAAGGAGTACATTCGTACCTCGCACCACGAATGAGTGGGTATACTGACAAATGTATCGTTCTGGAAGTAATTAAGTAAGTGTGATGTCCATGTTTTTTTAGATGAGCCAAAACGAAAAGAAGGCTTCGATTCGCTGCTCACGGTAGTCAATGACTTCTGCTTGCTTACGACCTGGAAACATCCACTGCTGCTGTCGCTTTTTATCGTACAGACTCATCTGAGTCGTCAAACTTTCGACGTTCAAAGTAACTGAAGGGCTATAAATAACGATGCTTTAGTAGGTGCTTTAATTACATTGAGAGGATAAAGTCTAGTTTCAAATTCAACGCTTAATATTCATCTTGCCGAATGTGATCATCTGAATGAAACTATTAACGCTCTTAGAACCAATCTGGGTAAAACATTCCTAAGAATACCTCGTTTCGAATTTTTATTTATACTTTACGCATGTATTCGTAGCGTGGGATATATTCGTATTGAACCGAAAAACTGTATTGTTGATACATCATTTACGCTGTGCGTGCAAAAGAAAGATTTTTTAACTTGCTTTAAAACAATCTAATTTGTTCCGAGTGAAGTACGAAACACAATGACAGGTGCAATGATACCACAGTAGAAGAAGAATCGTTACAATAGATGGAAGATTAGCACATTGTGAGGACGGTTACCTCATAAGGTGCACGGTTAGTTCAATGGGTACTGCAATAGGTAGGAGATCACCATGATCGTGGATAGTTGCGAGTAGGATTAATTAGGTTGTCACCACAATGGTTGTTGGGTTATCACATTACAAGAAGGGCTGTCACAATAGAGAGAGGGTTACTACAAGGTCATTGAGTTCTGTTGCATCAGTTAGTTTTTTGCCGGAGACCTCCAGATTCTCCCGTTTGGACTTCCCCAATAGTCAAGGAAAAAAATGGCACAAGTGCTGTAAGAGCTTTTGGCACAACTGCTCGATTGTGGTGACAAAATCAGAGTTTTAAATTCCTTTAATGTTTCTGAAGCAGCGTGAACAAAATGTTTTTATCCAAAATGTATCAAATTTTTTCCGATCACATTTTTTTGTATATTCAACCACATTCATGGATTCACTTCATTAGTTTTATAACTTTTCGTTTGCTTTAATTTTTATATTCACCTGTACAAAATTTTCAAATTGCGCAACAAAGCACTTTCACGCTAAACTTCGCTTCAGAGATTAAGAAAAAGTTTGCAATAAAGTAGGAAGTAAGGCTCAAGCTTGGGTTTTTCCAGGTCTCAGCTGGAAATCCCGGCCCTGTATAGATGCACTGGTTCTGTCAGGTTTCAACACCGGTCTACCTCCTTCGCCCCGTAGTCATAACACTTTTAAATCCAAAGAGTACGAATCTGCTTCACTGCAATAGCGTACAAGTTGTCAATCGAAGTTACTACTCTCATTTGCCAAATTTTACTAATATATTCAACAGCTGTTCCGCCGAGTAAAAAGAACAGCAAACTCCTTCACATTAACTCTTACTCTGGATGCTCTCTACCCTTGGCTTACTCTGTCGGCCAATTTTTTCTGTCTCGACTGCGACAACTAACAATTACGAATGAATGTCTCACACATTAGGAATTAAATTTTACTTTTAAGTAATTACAACACTTGCTCCAAAGCTTATTTTTTGAAATAGCAAAATTAAACCACTTAAGAAGCGCCTTGTCAGCTTACGGAGCTTTCGCAGCCTAAAATGTTCGCACACATCGTTTTTACTCCAGAATATTTTCTGAAGTATTTGTGCGCTCACTGTAAACATCTGGATCTCGACAGTGCTTTCTAAAGTCAATGAGCTCCAGTTTAACTAATAGAAAACTTGCTCCGAAGCCAGGGGTAAAAAAATCTTTCACTTCAAACCTATAGCCAAAAAATTTAGGCGTTGAATGAACTTTTTATGGAACGAAAATAGCAGTGTACTTAAATATTTTTGACGCAAATTCCCAACTCCAATACGAAATGCTGTCACTCATCCGTGGAATTTTGCAGAACTCATTCTCAGCTTTCACTCTAGTTGTTACTGTTAGTGTCAATGTTGTTACTCGTCACCTAGCGGTAGTGCATAATAGAAGGGTGCTCTTCAACTGAATACACATCTAACCAGCCGACCCTGATGGTGGTTGACGAACACTCTGTCATCTTACAGCAACCCATATAATGTATGGTCACTCATCCAGTTTTGGAGATCATTTTAGCATTTTCAATAAAATTCATGCTATTTATTTGCGCTCGTCAATTATAGAAAATATCATAGCAGGCCATCACAATAGGGAATGCATATGAAAGACACTCCAGTTTTTGCGTTAGAGTACGAAAAATTACCGTCAATAAATGTACATGATCTCTAGAAGTTTCATTTTCTTTTTTACTAGTCGAAACAATGTACTTTTAAATCCTGATGCAGCTAAAATTACTCACTCAAATGCATCACAATACGCGCAAAATGGATGCTCGAAAATATGTCAAGAATATTGAGAGAAAAATTCAATGGCTAAAAATCGCTATAAAATTTATTGTGGATAAATTATAATCAGATATATCTGTATGCAAATATCTATACTTATAAATAAATGTATACATTGATTGACATTTACATAAACATTTATACAAATATATATAAAGATATATGAATATATATAA
>JACJUY010018772.1:0-10243 GCA_014220935.1 Platorchestia sp. MABIK
AAACAACACTCTGTGACACACAACAACACTCTGTGACACAAAACAACACTCTGTGACACAAAACAACACTCTGAGACACAAAACAACACTCTGTGACACAAAACAACATTCTGTGACACAAAACAGCATTCTGTGACACAAAACAACACTCTGTGACACAAAACGACACTCTGTGACACAAAACAACACTCTGTGACACAAAACAACACTCTGTGACACAAAACAACACTCCGTGACACAAAACCACACTCCGTGACACAAAACAACACTCAAATAATAGCACAAAAGATCACACTGGGACTCAAATACCAAGACTAGTAATTTTGAAATATTAACAGTATCGTACAGGGACTGAAATATTTAGGTTACTAATTTTGTAATATTTGTAATATCGTCCAATGACTTATATATAAAAGTTATTAATTTTGTAATATTTACAACTTCAAATAATAACTTGAATATCAAGGGTATTATGTTGTTGTGTGTGTATTATAACCGTTAAGTACACATAGACATTACTGGTGCTCTGATATATGTACATGGTGTTTTTAAATACGGGACCCGAAAAAATCTATAATAACTTTTGAGGCGATGAATGGATTTTTAAAAACAAAACGGCAATAGAATCCTGAGATTTGTATATTTTATTTGAGACCTACGTATTCATGAAAAAGCAGTCAAAATAAGAATCAAAGAACACAGTAAAATTCATCTACTTTTGAAGCTAACGCAAAGATGACGAACTGGACGATCAGGAAGAATTAGCTTTCATAAGAACTGCATACTTTTCTCTGATGGAAGCATTGTCCTAGTGCTAGCATTGTCCTAGTGCTAGGACAATGCTAGATCTCTGCAATTGCTGCAAATGCGTCAGTTTGCTACAATTGCTGCAATGGACATAAGTTCGCTGCAATTACTGCAATAGACATCAGTTGCTACTATTGCTGCATGATATTTTTATTCATCAGTTTTGCATTTTGGCTTATCTCCCATCCATTATGCTTATGCTTCTTTGAAATGATAAACTAAATTAATAGAAATTTTTCATCGTATAAATTAACTGAATAAACTATTCGTAGATGGTAAGCATACTGTTACTTAAAAGCATTTGTTCAGATTGTTGCCCGAATTATTCTCACAAGTCTACGGACATCACTGTGCACATTTCATTTAGTTTTGCTGTCATGGAACAACTTTCATCCGAAAGATTTCCGTTAATTTATGAGCAGCTAACTCTGTATGATGAATAGTTTCTTGAATGGCATACATCCCCATTGTAATTTTGAGAATTTTTTCACGATAGTTGATCAAGGCCCATTCTATATAAGTATCATTTTTCTCGAAATGAAAGATAAATTAGACAGTTTTCATTTAAATGAAAAGGAGTTTTACATAATTACCCGAAGTGAAAATGATTTTCATGCTAATATAATCTCAGAGGATATCTTTTAACTGCTGCGAACAGCAATGCAACATCCGTCGAACGAAACATTTTATGTAGCAACAGAAACCATTTCAAATCTCTGTGATGTTTGGAATTTTCTGGCATGAATAATATTCTGTCGCATCGATAAAGAGCAAATATTTCTGAAAGTGAATCTTTTATTGAACTCAAATCTTATGAAGTATTTTTGATGTTGTTGCAGCACATGTAATATTTTAGAGCACTTCTAATGTTCTTGTCTTATTCGTAAGACTCGTGTCATATTTGTTATCGGTTACGTAACGATACAGCGTCATCTAATGCTTCTATCGATGTTAGTTTAGCTTCAGTACTCCCGCGTGTTGCATGTAGCTCTAGTACAGTATTTGTGCTTATTTCATGTTTGTAATGAACATATACTATTTTCCACCGTAATGCAATTATGGTGCATCGCCTGAAATGTACATCTACGGTGTTTTACAGAGATGTACGGAACACTAGAAAGAATAAAAATTTGATGGTCGTCAAGATAGAAAGTAAATGTGTTCGCATGTGCTGATCTCAATGCCGTGAAATGCCAAAGTGATCTCAAAGTAATCTCAAAATCATCTCAAAGTAATCTCAAAGTTATCTCAAAGTAATCTCAGAGTAATCTCAAAGTAATCTCAAAATAATCTCAAAGTAATCTCAAAGTAATATCAAAGTAATCTCAAAGTAATCTCAAAGGAATCTTAAAATGATCTCAAAATAACCTCAAAGTAATCTCAAAGTTATCTCAAAGTAATCTCAGAGTAATCATGAAATAATCTCAAAATCATCTCAAAATAATCTCAAAGTTATCTCAAAGTAATCTCAAAATTATCTCAAAGTAATCTCAAAGTTATCTCAAAGTAATCTCAAAGTAACCTCAAAGTAATGTCAAAGTTACCTCAAAGTAATCTCAAAATAATCTCTAAGTTATTTCAAAGTTGTCTCAAAGTTATCTCAAAGTAACCTCAAAGTAATGTCAAAGTAACTTCAAAGTAATCTCAAAGTAATCTCAAAGTAATCTCAAAGTAATCTCAAAGTAATCTCAAAGTAATCTCTAAGCAATTTCAGAGTAACCTCAAAGTGATGTCAAAGTTACCTCAAAGTAATCTCAAAATAATCTCAAAGTTATCTCAAAGTTATCTCAAAGTAATCTCAAAGTAATCTCAAAGTTATCTCAAAGTTATCTCAAAGTTATCTCAAAGTTATCTCAAAGTAATCTCAAAGTAATCTCAAAGCAATGTCAATGCAATCTCAACTTAATCTCAATGTAATTTGAATGTTATCTCAACCTAATCTCGACTTAATCTCAATGCTATCTCAATGCACTGCAGAACTATCCGAAGCTGTTTTTTCAGATTCTTATTGGGTAGTCTTTATTTTGAAAACGAAATGTCCAAGTTTGAATATCTTTGCATCAGAAGTACTCCGTAAATTAACTTTCAGTTAAATGTAACCAATTGAAAACTTTCTGTCGATAGTGCATGTTTTGAGCCATTGTTTCGTAAGCTGTTAATTTATGAACAATGCTTTTAAATCCCCATTTGTGAATGTATGTTTTGTTTCTTTTCTCGCTGTTCTTGTATTTTGTCAGTAATTATTTGATAAAATGTGGTTATTAAATAATTTTTTATGAACTCAAATTTTTCAACATAATATTATATCCATCACCATTCCCAAAATAGTTACCTGCAAAGCCATTATTTGGCAAGCCAGCAAGGGTCTCCACGAGATGTCACGTAAGCGTGTATGGCGGCAGAGGCGAAACTCGCACAAAGGTTTGAAACTGCGTCTGTGAGCGAAACTACGCAACCACTCCGTTATAATTAGTTATGAATTATAAATAAAGCAAAAAAATAAAATACCGTTTATTTCCAAGAAAGTTGGTACATGAAATGTTCTACAATATTTTGGCTTTCAGAAATTTCTTTAGATAGAGATCCTTAATTGATAGACAAACCAATCACTAGCCGTGTCAGGAGTTAATTTTATAAACAAATGACAGACGATTGAGTACCTCCAGTATAGGGTATCTGAGAGATCCTGAAGATGATATCGATGATACTATCATAGATGCCCTGTACTCTAGTACAGGGCATGAGTACCTCCAGTTTAAGGTATGCTTCCTTCCAATACATGGTGTATACGATACAGCTTCGTCTGAAGTACATCTTCTTCTTCTACTACAAAAATGACAGGTACAGACAGTGCTACATTTTAGATCCATTCCTACATTTGTCTACCATTTTTCTACAATTTTTCCCAAATTCTTACATTTTTATTTTCATTTCACATCAACTTTATATTCATTCAAATTATCTGTCCGTTATGGGAACTATTCCTTTCAATTATATATCTCTGTTACTTTTGTCTGAAATATGTATTTAGTCCGTTTTTCGCTTGCGAAGTTTGAAATCTTGTTTTATTTCAAACCTTTTGGGTTTGACAAAATCCTTGTTAATCATTTCACTTGAACTCAGTTGAATTTGAATGGGTTTATTAGAAACACAACATGCTGAAAGTGACAAAAATAAAGAAAGCTGCCTTACATCATCAACTCTCTGCTCAATTCATTTCCGTGCTCATAGCTGCCTTATTTTGCCAGGGCTGAACCTGAAGTAGAGTTGGTAAATAATTCGTTTGTTAACACTTTAGTGAGCATTAAGAACTGAAAATTTAGCTCATCACACCATAATCGAACTAAATTCTTGCGGTACATTAGCACACAGCTGTGTGAGCAGCAGCAGCAGCAGCAGCAGCAGCCCGGAGGCATCTGCGTGTCTCTAGCTTCCGTTTCCATAATCAATTATTCGATTGCCTCATCAATAATAAATTAAACGAGAAGAGCCTGATCCTCTCCCTCAGATATCGGATAGAGATAAGAGAATGCATCAGAGAACTCCCCATGTCTTCGGGGCAGCAGAGCTGAATTGGACAGGGTGCGCCAGTCAATCCTGCATTTTTAGCCATCCACAGCCTTCTCAAAAATGCATGGTTGGCTGTCGCACCATGAGAAACATGAATTTTTTGCCCTTCTGTCCCGTGTGACGAATTTGCACGATATCTTGAGGCATCTTCAATGTAAAATTCCTCTTTTTTTAACCCTGACTCAATTGAATTTAGATATTAAGCAAGGCTTTTACTGTATATGCGATGTGAAGTACAGAACGAACTGTTTTTTTTCGTGAAGAATATACACTGAGTAAATTGAAGGCAGATTTTCGGTCGAGTTTTGTCTTATTTTTATGATTGAGGATTCAAAAATAGGAGAGGATTTAGGGGCTGATTTTTCATTTTTAGTTAACAGGATAGCAACAAAATTTGAACGTAATTAAAGGAGCAGCTTTAGCACACGGCGGTTAATCCATGGAAAAATGCTTAGGAATTTCATCTGATCTTTTCCCCATCAAAAAAGTTTCATCTTCAGAATAAAAACTACATTTAGAAAGAATCCTGATTAAAAAAAAATGATTGAACCAACGAGAGGAATATGTTCTCTCGGAAAACTTTACCTTTGCACGCCGAAAATAATTGAATACGTGATGATACGAGAAAATCGGTCATTGCGTTACAATACCTGCTCATTGCGGCGGGGCGAACAGCACTGAATTCTTAATGCAACAGTTAGTCGTCCAACAATTCAAATTTTTAATTTAAATAGTTATTCAACTTTTTATTTATTAATTTGTAATTAATTTTGTTCATTAATTTATTAACTAACTTTGTTCATTAATTTATTGAATAATTTTGTTCATTAACTAATTGATTGATTTTGTTCATTAATTTATTAATTAATTTTGTTCATAAATTTACAACTACCAATCTAGCTAGAAAATTCTCATGCACTTATAGAAAGCCTGTCTAAATATGATAATTCTGAAACGTTTTTAATGGCCTCATTTGACATTGAAAGCTTGTTCATTATTGTACCTTTAAAAGAAACTTTAGAAATTTATCTCGAGAAACTCTTTTGTGGTTCAGCTAGCACGGTGTTGGGGCTCACTCGGTCTGTATTCAAAAATTGTTCAGAATTTAGTGCATTAAACTGTTTCTTCTTATTTCAAGGCAAGTTGTACAAACAACTTGAAGTTCTCGGAATAGGATTTCCCCTTTATCCCTCATTTGACAATATCTTTATGTACCATCACGAGGAAAAGTGGTTAGATGACTGTCCTTCTGAGTATCGGCCGGTATTTTACCAGAGGTACTTTGATGATTCATTTTTTCTTTTTCGAAGTTACTAGCATGTTTCTCAGTTTTTACAGCATTCGAACTCTCGACATCCTTGCGTCAAATTTACTATGAAAGTGAAGGTAAACTCGCATTTTTGGACGCTCTTGCAACTAAACAAATGGCAAATAGGGAACATTGGTTAACCGTAAAACAAGTTTTCCTAGTGTGTGATGCAGTTTTTTTTAATTTTGTCCTCTTCAGTTTAAAGTTAATGATATTAGAACCTTTTTGTTCCGAGCATACAACATTTGCTCTTCTCTTAAATCACAACTTTCTGAAATTGATTTTTTTATGGAACTTCTTTACATTTATTGGCTTTCTTCTCACGATAGCCAATTCCTAGATTGCTAATTTTTTGAACGAGAAATATGAATGTACTCTACCTACTCTAACAGCTGATCAACTTAAAATGTTCATTCGAGTTCCGTATTTTGGTAAGTTGTCAGAGCAATTGGAGGGCAAATGTACAGAGTGTCCTAACCCACAAAACACAGAATTCTAGGACACTCAAGCTTGAGGCGTGGTGATCATCGCAGGGTTGCCAAACTGGCTTTTCCTAGCCAAGTTACTAACTAGGATCTGAACTAGAAACTTGGGCCACTCTGCCTGAAAGACATCTACGTCGCTATGAGGTGAAATTATCATTTAATCCACTCTCCCAGTTTTGACCTTAGATTTGTGGGCTTGGACACTCTGCATATTGGCCCTCCAATTGAAGCGTGAGTTGTTGTCATTGATATCATCCTTCCTCCCTCATGTGTCTTTTCAAGCCGTGCTAGTCAACACATTCACTATGGTTCATTTTTCCGGTATAAGGATAAAAATCCTTTGCGTCTCCATTCTGGTCTTGTCTATAAGTGCAGTTGTGCACAGTGTACATCTGCGGATGTCGGCTCAACAACCCGTGCACTACGTGTCAGAGAGGCGGAACACGTCGGAATAAGTTTCAGAACTGGGGCTGAGCTTTGTCACTCTCCACACTCAGCCTTAAAATCTCATGTAGAAGAACAGGGTAATGTTAGAATTTCCGATTCTGATTTCTCAATTTTTTGGTCTTCTCTTAATGTAACGAAACTATGAATTCTTGAATTTTTTTCCAAACATAAGAACAAACCCAGTCTTAATGATAATTGCAGAGTGGGCATCTCTTGCTTTTGGTTGATCAGCTGTAGCTCTGGCTCCAGGGAGCACTCCGTTACTTGTTTTCCAACTTCGTCCCATTATGCATTTCTTTCATTTTCTTGTTTACATGTGTTCATCTTATAGATTTTGGCAGTCTCTTCGCAATTGACGTTGTTTGAACATTTCTAGTTACATGTAATGTGTGCAATTACCTATTCATGGTATTAAATTTTCTGTCTATATTTGCAGATCTATCGCTGATGATGAGTCAAAGCCCGAAACGTTCGTTGTAGTATTGACCACATACAGTTTTAACAATGTGGACTTCTTTGGTTTCTGCCCTTAACTTTCTATTGAAGTTGCTTACGAAGTAAATCTTACCTTTTTTATTGTCTATTCATTGGGTTATATTGCAAAAATTAGTTGACATTGAGACGTTAGCGCAAGATATGACGCCAAGTAAAGGATGAGATCAAATTTTCAAGACTCAAGCCTAAGGCTTAAGTTTACCCGTGCTTTGTTCATCGCATGATTTTATGGTTAGTTTGTTTTATACCTACACGTTGGGTATAATAAACTTAAGTTTACAATTATTTATTTAATACCTCCATGTTGGGTACAACGATCCAAAGCTTTAAGTTATTCCACTTTGCCATGTCGGGGACAATGAACCAAACCCTGCCCTGGTTCGGGGCGGAGTGTGAGGGGCTCACTGCACCAGCATCACACGGTGAAGCATTTTCCACTCACATACAATTAAGGTACAGCTCCTCTTAAAGTAAGTTTGGTACGTTGTATAGAAATGTACGATGTACTGTAAAGAATGAAATTTACTGGTTGAAAGTAGAAGTGCGTAATTTAAATTAAAAATAATTAAATTTACTCATGTGTAAGGTACAAAAAACTCGCCACCGCCAAACCTCTCGCGTCTTTCCTTAGCTTGCCCCGTTTCAGAAAGGGAAAAGACGCATCTCGACCACACCTAAATCAATGAACGGTTTCGAAGAACTAGATTTTTCAAGATTTTTTCACGGAAATGTATCCGGAGTTTGTTATCGATGTGGAGCGATGGTTGCGCGAGAACATTACATGTGATAATCACGGCGGTATTGGCAGAGCCGTTGCCGTGGCAATGACGGTTGCTTCTTAGCCGTACTTTACAGCAGAGCGTCGGCCTTCCTGTGCGAGTACATACGTAACATGGCCACCAGATGCCGCCATTTGTTGTTCAGACTGCACGTTACCGTATGTTAGTGCTGTTATTCAAGATTTTGCTGTTATTGAAGATTTTGCTGTAATTTAAGATTTTGCTGTTTTTAAAGATTTACGATTAAAAATTTTGTTGTTATAAATATTCTGCTCTTATTAAAGATTTTGCTGTGACTAAAGATTTGCAGCTATTAAAGATTTTGCTGTTAATAAAAATTTACGAAGTGGTAGACTTTTGAAGAGTAAATTAAAAAAATTAAAATCACATATATTAAATCATGATATGAAAACTTGAGATTTCTCTCGTAGATCCCCCTGAACAAATATTTGCGCGCTACTTGCGTCGGTAGCAACTTCCATGCGCCCAACCGATACACGGTAACAGGCCCATTACTTATGTGCGCCTTTCGATATAAATAGAACTACATACGAATTCGATTCAAAGTTTCTGGCTAAAGCAATGATTCAAGATTTGCAATTTTGAAATTTGGAGTTATCGAGTATTTAATTAAAACAGTGATTCGTATTTTATCTTAAAGGTTATTGTAGTCCAATACTCAGGCTGCTTTATAAATCGACACCTTTTAAGTTTTGAATGTCTTGAAAAACTAAAAGTAGAAATTTGGACGAGAAATTTACGTAACATAAGGCGGACTTGTAAAATTAAGCCATTTGGTTCTTGTTGGAGCAATTAAACCATCGTGTCCTTGGAGGTGCAATTAAACCATCGTGTCCTTGGAGGTGCAATTAAACCATCGTGTTTTTGATGGTGCAATTAAACCACCGTGTCCGTGAAGGTGCAGTTAAACCACGGTGTCCTTGGAGGTGCAATTAAACCATCGTGTCCTTGGAGGTGCAATTAAACCATCGTGTCCTTGGAGGTGCAATGAGCGCCTCGGGAAACGATGCGTGTAAGGGCTGCATTAATTCGGGTAATGACGCACAAAATAGTGCTCGATTTAATTGTTTAAGAGAATTTATTAAATTTATTCCAACTTGAATTATGCTTTCATTTTACGGACATGGAGCGACGAGCGCAGCAAAGTTGAAAGATGCCATCCCTGTTGATTGTACGTAGCTATAGACTACGCACAATAGTGCGGGAAATAGTTTTTAAAAAGATGTTGAACGGAAATGCTTATGAGCGTTGATCAAATATTCTGTATTAAAATTTAAATCAAATTGATTCCTGACTTGTTTGGAAACGCGATGTTCAGGATCGGCCAAATTGGTCTAATAATTATTTTTATTCATATTTATTTAAATATCACATCTCGTTTTGCTTTCAATTAGATTTTGGTGTTGAAAATTTTTTGGCAGTTTCCATTCGAAAAATGTGTTATTCGCTATTGAGTGTTTGCATACATTAACTACATTTCCGTTAAATTTTATTAAAAACTGTACTTTTTCTCCGCTATCTTTGTCAAACAAATGCCAGATTTTTCGAAACACATTTTTTTTCGAATTGAATCTTGAAGTGTTTTTGTATGTTTCGTTCTCTCCCCAATTGATAAAGATAATTTGTAATATTTCCTTATGAAAAATTTCCTACCATGCCAATTTCACTTTATATGAATTAAATTCAAGCCTTACTCACATGTGTGAGTGGCTGCATAAAGGAAATCAAATACAAGCATTCAATAAAGTTCCACATCTATCTGCTCTAATTTTATTAGAACAACACGTGACAGCCATTCAGTAAATATTCTGTGACACTTTCTGAAAAAATTAATTCATCGTTTCTTATGTGTACAATACATGGTCATATTACGAATATACCATTCATAGTCATACCACATGTATACCATTCATGGTCATATCACGAATACACCATTCATGGTCATGCCACGACCATACCATTAATAGTCACATCGCGAATATACCATTCATGGTCATACCACATGTATACCATTCATGGCTATGCCACTAATATACCATTCTTGGTCATATCAAGAATCCCAATTTCAAAGCTGAAAGAAATGTCTTCAGAAGGAAAAGTTCAAAATAACAAAAGAACAAATCAGGGGACAAATATTAGGATAGTAATAATTACCAACACGACTCAAAAACAACTGTAATTGAAGTTATTGATAGTCCCACTGAAATAAACGAGTAGGGTAACAAATAATTGAAATGCTACTTAAAAGGTTGAATGCAGTATACTTGTGACTGCCTCAGACTTAGCACGAGTGGGGAAGGTTCAAAAAGTCCACGGATGATGCAAAACTT
>JACJUY010018773.1:0-10243 GCA_014220935.1 Platorchestia sp. MABIK
ACACAGAGACACACACAGAGACACACACAGAGACACACACAGAGACACACACAGAGACACACACAGAGACACACACAGAGACACACACAGAGACACACACAGAGACACACACAGAGACACACACAGAGACACAGACACAGACACAGACACAGACACAGACACAGACACAGACACAGACACAGACACAGACACAGACACAGACACAGACACACACACACACAGGGCAAACTGATAAGAAAATTCCAGTAATAATGCGAATGTAAGAAGTTCAATGGAGGCAAATTTCTATAATATCTGCGGTGGGGGGTCCAGGACAGCTACAGCTCAGGCATGGCACTCGAGGTACGCTAATGAGACGAGATCACATCTAAGCCAGAGGTGCGGGAGTCAGGAGCAGGAGAACCTTGATTGCAAGGGAATTTTTTGCGCGTCAATTACGACATTCTTCCCGTGCTAGAAAAAGGCTGTTCTGCTGGTGCACTTGCGTAAACTCCTTTCAGAAGTCCTTTCATCCTATCGCAATATAAATTACTGATACAAATCAAAGGGAATTTTGATTCCTAAACGGGTTACGTATATTGTTACGATGCGCCTTACTGCTGTAAAAAATTACTAGTGTCTTGTAGCTCGAACCTTGAAAAGTCGCGTCTAGTGTTACGATGCGTTTTAATTCTGTAAAAAATAACTCGGGTCTTGTAATCTTATGAGTGATGATTCGTCACCTTCTTCTTTCTGTTACGATCCTCACGTTAAAAAATCTCATACGGAAGGAAATGATCGGAAGATATATGAGATTTTGAGCGAGAGAAATAACATCATTTCCATCAATATTACTTAAAGAGTGGAATTCATAATCTAAAAACCGACGTTCATATTTTCTAAAATTGTTTGCTCGTAATTACTATTGAAAGCAAGTGTTCTGATTAAGATAATAAGTTACTTTGGCCTCCTCAATGACATCAAAGGTGTTCAAGAACGAGGAAGGGTGAAGGCACCATTTAGCTTCGAGTTAAGGGAACGTGGAATCCATGCGAACAGAGTGTATTTCCACTCAAGGTTCTCCGCTCTTAGAAAGGTAATCAAGAAGGAAAGATATGAAAAAAGTAGAAGTTCAACGAGAAAAAAAGGTGTTGAAAAACTAACTAGCAGTGAATCGAAAAAAGATCGTCCTTAACAAAACCAAAAGCTTATATTACTTCAACAAAATGAAGGCCAGCTCAATTCTCAGCTCGGGATGTCCGATTGTACAAGTTCTGATCTAAAACAAAAAGCTGTAATTTATTAACAAGTCTACTGAATGTATGTAAGCTTTAAAAATTATGTGTTTATAAATTGCTTCTGAAATTATTTATCCCATCACACGGATTTTTTTCCCGATTTCTGTTTCAAAAGCCAGCGATGGCTTACATTCATGAATTGCCAAAGTTTGAAAAACGCGCAATTTCAAAGCCATTCCAAGGATAAAAACAAGAGTCTCTTTTTGTAGTTTATTCTTTGAAAAGGAGAAATATAAAATAACTCGCAGCTCTAAAATGTACATCTATATTTATGGCACAAAAATATAGAAATTCATACAGGTTCCATTCATGCAAGAGAGCGCTTATTCATTAATGAAATATTAAAAGTACTAAAAAAAACACTTTCAGCTCACTAATTTCGTCCACACTTGTCTAGATCCACGAAATTTTAATTTAAGGATAATTTTATGAAGTAAAGAATACAAATGTCAGGGTTTGCATGGTTTCAATAAAGAAACAAAATATCGCTATCTTGTATCTGATGATTCACATTGAGTGAAAAATGCATTATCAAAAATGTTTGCGCTATAGAATTTCTGCATCATTAGAGGTTCATGCAACTTGTTCAATTTCATCAGTTGATAATCCTCAATAGCAACAATCGCTAACAAAGTCTTCAATTTCAACACACATGATTCAACTTGAAATCCAATCTCAGAATCTATTAAAATTTCAGCGTACTAACGTACTATCGCAAAATTTTATTCAAAAATCACAAAATGTCGATCAATTTTGAGTTAATCTCATATTTTTCAATTTCGAGAGACAATCATATTTCCTTCACCTGGATGAGCCAATAGATTTTTTTAAATTTTAAGAGTAAATCTTGATATCTTTTTAATTTCAACAGCAAATCACCATACATTTTTTTCAATTTCATGAGTAGATGACGGCATTTTCATAGCTAATCACATCAAGTTTGGAAAGCCAGTCGCTGAGTGCTCTTAGCTTACAATTTCATGAAAACAGTACCATTTTCTTCAATCCTAATAGCCAGTCGCTCAATGCTCTAAGGCTACACTGTCATGAACAAAGCACAACATCTCCTCCAATTCTAATAGCTAATCACGACTTATAAAGCCAGTCGCTGCATGCTGCGAGGTTACTTCTTGATCACCAAGCCGAAGTCTGCGTTGGCGACGTCGTACATGGCTTCTGCCTGAGCGCAAGGCAGTGACGCGACCTGGTCGTTGCAGGACAGCGTGGCCTGGTCAAACACCGTCTCGTTGCCGCAAAAGAACGAAAAATGCGCCGTTTCCACTACCTGGCCTGCGTCGTCCTCCACTGGGAAGCAAACGTGAAACAGTTGGCAGTCGTTGTCGGTGTCGGCGTAATATCTGGAAGTAGAAATTCAGTAAGTGTTTGTGTGTGAATTGCCCGACGATCTTCAAATTATTAATATGGAACAGTTGGCAAAGATTGGCGTAATATCTGTGGGTGATAAAATTTGGCGAGCGTTAGGAGACGAATTTCTTTTTGAACCTCAAATTATATAGATAAATACTTGTTCCACTTAACTGTTACGATGTTAGATTCAAGTTCTGAACATCTGGGAATAACCGAGAGTTATATTTTGTCCAAATAAGTTCAAATTTGAAAAGCTGTTGGATAACTCGAGGAACGACGGTTTTTAAGTTTGTTACAATTGGATTTTCTAATGATAATCACAATTGAAAGTACTTTTTCACCTCTGTTATGTAAAAAAAGTGTAGTCAGCTCCAGAGCTAGCCGCTGTGGAAGCCATTTCTCGTATCAAAAAAAGCGTGCAAAAAAATGAAGCAAATAAAATTTGCGTATGCCAGCTCAATGACCTGCTCTTAGCGCTCTGACTGAGGCAGGTGAACCTGAAGTTTAATATTCAAAATAACTTAATGTTTTCTTCAAATTTAAAGTCAATTGTTGCAATCAATGTTGGAAATACCAAAAATTAACTGGATCGGGTGTTCATTTAGTTTTGATAAGGATTGTTTTAAATTGAAGAAAACTCCCTCAATGACCAAATATGGCTCACGTCGCAGTCAAAGTGTTAACATGGTGCGTAGTGTAAATTCTACTATTTACGCTGTGTTAAATTAGCTGCCATGTAAGGAGTGTTTGAAAAAAAGCCTCGGGTGACTCGCATTAGGGGCTCTAATGTCGTTATACTGCCACATTAAAGCACAAGTCTTCAACTCATTAAAGTACAAGTTTTCTTAATTGTTCAGCTTAGAAAAAATGTTTCTAAGAAAATTAGGAAGAAAAAATGTTTCTAAGAAAAATTTCTAAGAGAAAATGTTTCTAAGAAAAATTTCTAAGAGAAAATGTTTCTAAGAAAAATTAGAAAAAATGTTCAGCTTAGAAAAAATTTTTACCTCACACTCATTCGAATAATATGAGTCCAGATTAATAGATTGATTGATTAATTTTAAGTTAGTTATAGCCTCCCTGATCACAACAAGGATGTTCAAAGAGAGGAAGAATGATGGCACCGTTCAGTATGGGGTTAAGGGAACGCGGAACCTACGCACAAGGTGTGTTCCTGCACAGGATCCCATGCGCATAGAAACAGCAAGTTAAGAAGGAATTTTAGGAAACAAGATAAAAGTTGAAGAAGAATGTAGTAGGTGCTGCTAAACAGCACAGCAGTGAACCGAAAAAAAACGGTCCTTGATATAACACAAATCGTTCTATTTCAACAAAATGGAGGCCTGCCTAACTCTTAGCTTGGGACCTCAAATTTCCTCGTGGGAACGCTTGATGAATGCAGAAATTCAAGACTAGCTTTAAGCGTCCTATGTGATCTTTCCCCATAATCCGTAAATAACTTTCTAATCGAATCATGAATTGACGCATGACTTTTCCTTCCTAACCAACTTTCTCCCTTCACCATATACTAAACATCAAAAACTACAGAAGAGAACTTCCTTTCCCGCAGAAGGTTTACACTGTACTTTCCATGCCCCCTGAAACTCGGCCAGTTTGCGAAGTAACTTCAAACTCAAGACCCACCCAGAGTTCCCAACATCTCACTCGACTCTAGTCCACAATGGCAGCAAGGAGATACGGTCGTGGTGTGGACGTAAACACGTCAGAGGAATGCTTGCTTGCGTCCCTTTTACTTTCCAGTTCGACTTTTGGAAGTGTCCCTACAAGGCGGAGGTCACGTGACCGACAATTGGTTACTCTGATCTGCAACGCAGGACAGAGTTATAGCTGAGACAGAGGGGATACCGTTCTAAAAATGAACGGCCATTGGAGGGCTGCTACTCACGCAGAAGAGGCGAGGAAAATATTAAATTTCAATAAGTGAATGTATTTTCGTCTTACGAGTATGCACAATTCCCCGTGGAGTCAGCAGTGTATTTAGGAAGGGGCCTTAAACTGTGGCTTTTGGCTTAAAGACCCGCGTTCTAAATCAGGAGTTTGTACCCACAAGCTGAGCTTACTCGCCGCGTTCAAGAGAGGTCTACTGGCGTTTTTCTTTGCATTTATCCTCTAAAGTCGAGGTTTTACGCCCTCTAAGTCAAACGGCTCCTGTGAGCTTAGAGCAAAGGTTTCACCAATTTATTAGACAAGAAGCTTTAAATAAATCGAAATGAAGAAGATTCACATGTGTAAACTATCGGCAATGAGCGGCTTTAAACGGTTAGAAATATTGCTGCTGAGTTGACAAGTAGATAAGAGGTTTTTACGAGAACGTAGTTCATGAACTGCAGTTAGCGTTGAGTCTCTTACCTAATATTACCCGTGGTGTATTTATTTATTTGTTTGTTTGGTGCCCGCTTCAGCCTTTTCTCTGTGACGCTCACAAGTATGCTTAATGACCGTATCTGCGATACGAGTTTCACAAGTGCACAAGTACAAGAATATTTTAATCGTAGGGACTATTTGGATGGATATATTTGTTTGTCATCCACATCGGGAAAATTTATTCTAGGAAAATATTGAAACCCGCTTTTCTTGACTGGCCGGGTGCACAAGATACTAAGAATTGGGAGCCGGAAGTACAATTATGATCTACTCTACAGATGGAGAGTTAGTGCTGAGAATTGGTGTCAGCCTGCAATTAGGATCGAAATTCAGGTTAGATCTTATTGTACGTAATATCGATAAACAGATAATATTATTCTAGAACTCCTTCTTTAGTTTTTGAGGACACGAAATGACTGAATATGATAAACCTTGGTAAAGAATGTGCCGTGAATGAGATAATAAAAGACTTGGAACGACACATCTATGTTTGAACTAACTCGATAGAAAAATAACGGGTAAACAAGCAGTGAAAGAGTACGAATAAAAATAATTTTAGAAATTAAATACCGTAAAAGCTTTGTTTCATCAAATTTAGAACAAAGACGAAGTGAGGTGTTGCGTGAACACCAGGCTGCATTTGCAATGTAAGCTGACGCACAGACTCGCAGAGTTCACCCTTATGTTAGTCAAATTATAAGTTAGTTTCAGTTGCTTCTATCGCAACAAAGGTGTTCCTAAGAGAGGAAAGTGGATGGAATCCTTTAGATTAGAACCAAGGGAACGAGGAATCTATGCACAATGCGTGTTTTCACGCTCTGTTGATTGAAACAGTATTATTTAAACAAATTCATGAAGTATGATGGAAGTAAAAGAAGAAATTTAGAAGTGCTGGAAAAAAGGATGTAAGAGGAGTCTTTCTTAGATATTGTAGGCCTCGAAATTGATAAAAAAAAGGCAATTGCAAATTTAAACTCGACATCTGAAAGGAACGTACAAAATGAGAGGAGTTATTGTGATATTCTCTATACATCTCATTGGTTATACACTTAGCAACCAAAATAAACGGATCTTTAAAACTTGAGAAACTTTCATTTCCCACAAGTCATCAAAGAAAAGAACGTGAAACACGAACAACGCAAAAAATTTGCAGCAGTACAAAAAATATTTTCCGCAACGTCGAAAAGAAGTAGAAAGAAAAGACACCAAAATGACAAAAATTACTTGTTTTTCAAACACATAAACGCAAAATCCCAATAGCTTCCAGGACACCAATTACAGAGCGCCCATAGTAGCTCAACACCTGGAAAACGTCGGTTAAAATAAAACAAGTTCACTGGAGCAGCCGGTGGTGAAAGGACCCCAAGTGAAATGAAAATCATACATGGAGCTGACCAGGACAAACTCAGCGTAACTGAAGCATGGGAAAATCAATGTTCCAGGTCAAAGATTGCAGATTTTCAGTGAATTTTAGGATTGAGATTTTCAGCGAATTAGAATTGGCGAATCTCAATAGAAGACAGGCTTTGATGTAACGTATAGTTGATCATTATTGTGATACAATACGTCGACTAAAGCTTTCTTGAAAACAAAAAATTTAATTCAATATACGTGTGTAATGTACACAAAGTTTCATTCAACCTTTGACAGCAAGAAACTCAAAATCCATCAATATCGAGAGAACTCAACGGTAACACACAAGATGACACACAGAAGTTCTCGTGAAGTGCTTCATGATATCGAGAACACAATGATGACACACAAGCAAGCAAAAATATTTTGAAAATTCCCATTAGTGGACTGGGAAAGCAAGATGAGGATCCTTGCATATAACAACTCATCGGAAAATATGCAGACAGATTGAATCAAGCAAGGTGGATGCATTCCGCTTCAAAACAGCAGAAAGACACATCGAAAAATTCACAAACCCATTGACTCAGCCCAGACCTTTGCACGACTCTTTGACACGATTCTTTCGAAAGAACCCATCGGTGGTCACTGAGGGGATTTTTATAATGTTGCTAACCGATTTGCAATCATTACCTCAAATTTTATAAATACTTAATGCAAGCAAGAAAATAACACCAAAAAGAACCTCCACTCATGCAATTTACCAGACATGAGGATAAAAGGAACACTTATTGCCAAGTGGCCGGTAGGCAGAAATGGAACATTACCGCACCCATAACGCCGGGCCTCGCATTTGAAACTCTGGCTAAAGGACCTGGCGCGGAGGACGGACTCTGCGCCAGTAAAACCAGCACTGGCACGCTAACATCACGCCATGGATTACCCGTATCTGCGTCCGTCGCAGCTGAACGTTTCAGAATAGGACCTCGTCCGCTGGATGGACTCTACGCCGGCCGGCAGTTGGTAGGCCATGCGCGCCCAGGTCGTGGCGGCGCACAGGCTGAGCAGGAGTGGCAGCAAGTGGGACATGGTGGGGTTCTGGGGGGAAAAGAGGGGACATGGCGGGGTTCTGGAGGAAAAGAGGGGACATGGCGGGGTTCTGGAGGAAAAGAGGGGACATGGCGGGTTCTAGAGGAAAAGAAGGGATATTGGGGGGTTCTGGAGGAAAAGAGGGGACATGGGGGGGGTTCTGGAGGAAAAGAGGGGACATAGCGGGGTTCTGGGGGAAAAGAGGGGACATTGCGGGATTTTGAGAGAAAAGAGGGGACATGACGGGGTTTTGGGGAAAAGAGGGGATGCGGTGGGATTTTTTTGGAAAAAGAAGAGTACTGGTGGTGGTGATACAGGTGAGAGGGTACTAGTGTGGGGACAAGGTGCGGTGTACAACACAATAGCAAGGTCACACAATCATCCAAAGAATGAAGTTGCACATCTCTGTGTCTTGTTCTCAAAGAGTACTAATGTAAATGAGGGTAAAAAAAGACAAATCAGAATCCACGCAATCCTTGGGTGTAAAGTTGAAGATTTTCTTCGAATATACCGAGTAGCAGTTCACTGGGGGTTTTGGAGGCAGGTACAGGGCTGGCTGACAGCACCGCAGTGTTTACTTCATGTAATTTCTCCCTAACTTATTAATATTAAAACCTAGCAATCACAACTTTATGCGACAAATAAAAACTTAGCCAACTCAGTGTCACAAGGCAAAAAATCATAGAATAGTGAACGAAAATGGGAATAAACAATGCAATTCCAATTTGCTCGAAACACAACTAACGTTTCCTATTTCTGATTGATCTAAATTTCAGAGATGCTGCGAAAGTTTCGGCTAGTGGCCGTCGTCAGTTGTTACCTATATCTGTTTGAAGACATTCCAGAGCTCTTAATTGACAAAATAGGAAAACAGCTCTGTTGTCAGGCTCAATTTCTTTTGCTAGTTGCAATGATATTCCAGTGATTTAAATTGCAATGATTTAGAGTAAGACAATTTGGTATTTTGAGTATCCTAAGCATGAGTTTCGCTAAGATTTTTCCAGCAAATTAGTCATTCGTAAATGTTCATCACGAGTCCAGCGTTTTCCTATGAAGAACATCTTCATGTTCAATTCTCGTCATTCAACTGAGTAGGAGTCTTCAAGGTATTTAAAATGTGAAAAACTACCTACTGATACGCAGTGGATTTCCATTATGCGGGGCGACCAATCGGTGGTCAAAGTTTGTTGTTATTAATGCTCAACCAAAGCGAGATGATGACTCTTGAGCTTCTGTTGTTTTAAAAGTTGAACGTTTGAATTGAGCTCAATTGAAATCGAATTTCAAATTCTAGTTTAACCTGAAGCTTTTACAGTGTTGAGAATAATTTGATCTTCACAAGTCTTCATAAGGGAATTAAAATCTCACTGACTCGAATAAAAAACTGTCGAGTACTGAATTTCAATGTATCTGTTTTACCTGTTTCCTCAACATATAGAATCAGAATACTTCCATCTCCAAGCATAAAATCTTGAATTTACTAACAGAAGAACCAAAATTCATTTGACCTTGATTTCACGATAAATTCAAGCAGAATACAACGATTTCTCAGAATACACGTCCGAACTTGACTGTAAGAACCCTCCCAAAAGCAGCAGCTTTGATGTATCTTACCTTACCGGAGATGATCGAGACACAGATGCCGGAATTGGGCAGGGGGCACTTAAATAGAGAGACGCAGCCTTCGCAACCGACAAGTTTACCGGCCTACTGAAAGTCTTCTGTGGGTTTTGCTGGGTCAGCAGCGCCTGCCGGGCCTTTGCCTCTAGTGTCAACACGACCCTAAATTACATTAGGGAAGTTAGTTTAGGTCTTTTTAATCAATATAACCGCATATTACATTGAATAAGTTCTTTTGAGCGTCTCTTAACAATATGATCCTACACCAGATCAGATAAAAAGTTTAAGCCTCTTGAATCAAAATAACCCTACATTAGATTAGATAAGTTGGTTTGACTCTCTTCAACCAATATGACCCTAAACTAAATTAGATAAGTTAATGAAAGCTTCTCTAACTAATATGACCGTACATTAGATTGGATGAGTTAGTTTAAGCCTCTCCAATAAGTATGACTACGTTAGATTAAATAAGTAAATTTAAGCCTCTCTAACCAACATCACCGCACATTGAACCAGGTAAGTTTGTTTAAGACTCTCTAACGAATAAGACCCTGCATTAGATGAGATTAGTTGGTCTGAGGCTTGAGAGGGTGAGTCTGTCCGTGTCCATCGGCCGTGAGAGGGTGAGTCCAATAACTGGATGAATTTTGCACATTGATCACACACTTTCCCGCGTCGACTTTGGTGCAAGTTCACGCACAGAAGTGTGTCGGTTTTCCGATAAAAAATTTCCAGTGCGCTTTAAGAAAATGTAATAATACATTTCCATCTTTTTTAGCAAATCAATATGTTAAAGATTGTTGTATTGCATGGACTTACCTCTGTAGACTTGCCTTTTGCTCTAGCCACAGATTCACGAATCTCTGTCTTACGTTTGTTTTCTCTGTCTTACGTTTGTTTTCTGTGTCTTACGTTTGTTTTCCAAGTGAATAAGTCACTGGTTATGCGATATTATCGCTTATTTACTCAATCGACTGGTCAATATATTTCCCTGGTTATTTTACATCCCTATGGCCATTTTATAATCCTCTGATGTTCCAGTTCATCGCGCGTTAAAAGACGAAGAAAATTACTGATCATCTTTACTAAGACACTCCCTAAAATTCAATATCACACTATTTCTAAAAAGCAACGTTTCGACGTTCTTACGTCATCAT